>CM035425.1:59498379-59683379 GCA_020310875.1 Ceratopteris richardii | reverse complement strand
ATTTTACACGCCCTATATACTGTAACAATAACTAGATTTGAGATTTAGCAAAATGATTTTTACCAAGTCAATATTAATCTTGGGTGTACAATAAGTATGTGTGCGTGTACAAGTACTTTCATATGTATGTTCATATTTATGAATTTATGTTATATTTTACATATGTATGTGTGTAGGTATATGTGTTGTATCTATGTATGTGTCTAGGTATATGTGTTGTATCTATGTGTGTGTATATGTATTGATGTATGTACGTATACATGTGTCTATGTATGCATGAATGTAGTATATATGTATTTATGTATGTATGTATGTATGTATGTATGTATGTACGTACGTACGTATGTATGTATGATAAGGGACAAAAAACAATGTATGTTAGAAAGCAAAATATTCCTATAGTTTCAATTACCTTGGAACTGATGGGAAAATTATGATACGCTTGTAGGCAAAAATGTAAAAAATTCATAGATGAAATAATAGATTACAAAAATTGTTGCATCATTTTTATTTAGTTTATTTTCATGTGTCTTCATCATAACTTATCTTGAATCTAAGAGGGAAACCCAAAATAAGTGAATGTTAGAAATTATTGAATCCACTTATTTAATTTTTGTATGTATGTATGTGTGTGTATGCATGTTTGTGTGGATCAAAGGGTGTATGAATGCATGTGAATGTGTGTATGTGTGCACGTGTGTGAAAATCAAAAGAATAAGTGTGTACATGGATATGACATAGGATTTTTTCTTCTCCATAAGTATGTTTATGTATGTATGTATGTATATATGTATGTATGTATGTATGTATGTATGTATGTATGTATGTATGTATGTATGTATGTATGTATGTATGTATGTACGTACGTACGTACGTATGTATGTATGTATGTATGTATGTATGCATGTATGCATGTATGCATGTATGTATGTATGCATGCATGTATGTATGTATGTATGTATGCATGTATGTATGCATGTATGTATGTATGTATGTATGTATGTATGTATGTATGTATGTATGTATGTATGTATGTATGTGTGTGTGTATGTATGTATGTATGTATGTATGTATGTATGTATGTATGTATTTATGTATGTGTGTATGTATGTATGTATTTATGTATGTATTTATGTATGTATCTATGTATGTATGCATGTATGTATGTATGTATGTATGTATGTATGTATGTATGTATGTATGTATGTATGTCTATATGTATGTATGTATGTATGTATGTATGTATGTATGTATGCATGTATGTATGTATGTATGTATGTATGTATGTATGTATGTATGTATGTATGCATGCATGTATGTATGTATGTGTGTGTGTGTTTGTATGTATGTATATGTATATATATGTATGCGTATGCATGTATGTACATGCATATGTAATTATGTATTTGTTGTATGCATGCATGCATGTATGTATGTATGTATGTATGTATGTATGTATGTATGTATGTATGTATGTATGTATGTATGCATGTATGCATGTATGTATGTATGCATGTATGCATGTATGTATGTATGCATGTATGCATGCATGTATGCATATCTGTATGTGTATATCTGTACATCTGTATTCATGTATGCATGCATTGATGTATGGATTTAAGCATTATGTGTATATATGTATGTATCTATTATAGAAAAACCAAATAGTTAAGAATAATAGAAATAATTATCTATCATAATGCATGACGTAAAAATTGAAACTTGATATCATTGAAGAGACCTATAGCACCAACCACAAAGAGAGAGAGAGAGAGAGAGAGAGAGAAATGGAGAGAGGAAGAGAGGGATAAATACATAATTAGAAAGAGAGAGAAAAACAAAGAGAGTGGGGAATGATGGTAAACACCTAAATTGCAAAGTATTCAATCTAAATTATAAGCATTTTTTCTTTGGTGTGCCACCACTGCAATCTTTAATCTTGGCTAGCAATGTCAATAAATAGTTTGTTGAACCATTTTCCCATATGTGACACTTAGAAAAAAGTGATCATTTCTTAAGTGAAATTGTTGCATATACAATGGTCTTGCTCAAGAGACACTGTCATAAGTATGTTTATGTATGTATGTATGTATGTATGTATGTATGTATGTATGTATGTATGTATGTATGTATGTATGTATGTATGTAGGCATGTATGCATGTATGTATGTATGTGTGTGTGTATGTATGTATGTATGTATGTATGTATGTATGTATGTATGTATGTATGTATGTATGTATGTATGCATGCATGCATGTAAACAAGAGCATGCAATGTCATATTTTTTTAAGCATCCACATATAGGATAAGTGTGTATGTATGTATGTATGTATGTATGTATGTATGTATGTATGTATGTATGTATGTATGTATGTATGTATGTATGTATGTATGTATTTATGTATGTGTGTGTGTTTGTATGTATGTATATGTATATATATGTATGTGTATGCATGTATGTACATGCATATGTAATTATGTATTTGTTGTATGCATGCATATATGTATGTATGTATGTATGTATGTATGTATGTATGTATGTATGCATGCAGGCATGTATGTATGCATGCATGTATGTATGCATGCATGTATGTATGCATATATGTATGTGTATATATGTACATATGTATGCATTTAAGCATTATGTGTATATGTATGTATCTATTATAGAAAAACAAAATGGTTAACAATAATAGAAATAATTATCTATCATAATCCATGACGTAAAGATTGTAATTTGACATCATTGAAGAGACTTATCGCACCAACCAGAGAGAGAGAGATGGAGAGAGGAAGAGAGAGATAAATACTTAAGTAGAAAGAGAGAGGGAAACAAAGAGAGTGAGGAAGGATAGTAAACACCTCAATTGCAAAGTATTCAATCTAAATTATAAGCAATTTTTCTTTGATATGCCACCATTGCAATCTTTAATCTTGGTAAGCAGTGTCAATAAATAGTTTGTTGAACAAATTGTTTTCATACGTGGCACTTAGAAAAAAGTGATAATTTCTTAAGTGAAATTGTTGCATATACAATGGTCTTGCTCAAGAGACACTGTCAAATATGGAATGGCCTGCTTAAGTGATCGGTGATTTAATACAACAAACTATACTTATTAGAAAGTTTGAGAATATAATATATTGCTCTAGATATTAATCATCTATGTATGAAAACATTGTTTTAAGCGAAGCAGTTTGATTATAAACCTCATATATTTGATTTCATGATACATTGATTATGTCCATACATATTGATTTCATGATTCATTGATTATTGCCATACATATTGTTTTCGAAGCTTGTGCTAACAATGAAGATCTTTTTATTTATAATATTTTCTGGTTTGTTCATTATAAATGAGAAATAGTTTGTTCATATACACAACTTTAATAAGTTGTTTCACAAGCGTGAATGTGTATGAGAGAGTGAGAGAGGCGTGTATCATGGACAATTTCTGCGTACTTTATAAACGAGAAATTGTTTGTTCATATTCACACTTTAATAAGTAGTTTCACAAGCGTGAATGTGTATGAGAGAGAGAGAGAGACGTGTATGTATCATTAGACATGGACAATTTCTGCTCCTGTATCGCAAATTGTTCCCTGTTTCTATTTTACGTAGATCAGGCCACAATACAAGCGACCTCCCATGAAGATGAGTATTGCAAGAATCGTATGAAGGAATATACGAACAATCCTGAACGGGCTACAATTGTTAAGTCGTAGAAAATCAGTCTTTTCTTTTGCATTGATGAAAATGGTAACAATAATGAAGTATGTAACAACACAACATATGAAACTGTTTTCCTTCTGTACTGGCAGCTTACATTGCTCAAGTTATACACTCCAGAATCTTAAGGAGAGCTGCCTGCAACGTGACGATAAATTCATTCCTGTTGAGACCAGAAGCTGCAAGTCTGCATCTGCTCCCCGAGAGTCGTGACTCAAGGCTCTGCATTATCTGAACCACATCCTTCTTCGGCGTCGAACAATCTGAGCTCTTCTCAGCACTAATTCGAGCATCAACCTCCATCCCTCCATCGAAGAAAGCTTCATGGATGCGACAAAGGAAATCCAGAAGCTTTGCCAAGGGACCACCACTGGCACTCTCATTCTTATAGGAACGCGCGACGTCTCCAAAGAAACGATACTTCTCGATAACGATCAAGTTTTTGGCGTCTTTGGGCCAAGCAGAAGGCGTGTCGTCTACAATGACAACTTGCGACGCAGCGAAGGGGATGAGGCAGAGGTCCTTGTGGTAATCAGGAGGAGTCGAATCTTCGCGACAGATGATGCGGTTGCCAAAAATATTACCTGTGGGGTCGAGAAGATGAACCAGTCGCTTCGCGTATGCTCGACTGCCATTGGTAAACACATAGAGGCGAAACATGAAGCTGGCCTGTTGCAGGAAAGAACGAACAAAAGGCCGTAGCTTAACGCAATAGATTTTTCCAAACTGCTGAAACCAAAAAATGTCGGACCGCGATTGACTGAGTGAGATTCGCATCGCCACCAGAGATTGTAGGCTCTGCGTAGGCGGTGGGGGGTCGAAAGAGATACATTCAAAGAGCGTATGATCAAGATCCAACACAAGGCAAAGACAGTCGGATTGTTCCTCGCGTTCTTCGCTCGCGGCTGGCTTCGACATGCTGAATTGCGTTTCTGATCGTCTCCACCGACAGATGCTTCGACGTGCCTTGCGTAGAAATCAAGAAAACATAGAAAGCCTCTCTCATCTGTGTGTATATATATATATATATATAAGGATAGGGCTCTCATCTGTGTGTGTATATATATATATAAGGATAGGGCTCGTCAAAAGCAGAGCTTGCGCACATGCTTTTGCGTTCGTTATCACTCAAACAGAAAGCAGAAAAGCAAAGTGCTATTGCGCAAAAGCTTTGCGAAAAAAGTGCCTTATTCGAGCTTGTGGCTTAGAGGGGCGAACTTCGTGTATGAAGCCTACTCGCCTGTAGGATAGAAACAAGAGGCCATCAACCATCTATTTGGGACCGTTGGAGATTGTTTTTAGTTGCACTCATCCTTCAACTCTTCTCATCTACATTTATCAAACTCTTCATTCTTAAAACTAGGCGGTTCAAGCCTTGGGGGATACTAGGGGTTCCATGGGTACTATGCCTTTGACTTACACTCCTAATTTCAAGTTTACTCGAGCGTTAGGAGATGGCGGGGTCCCATGACCGCCTAGTGCCCTAAGGTAGTGTACTAGGTGTTCTACCCTCTCTAGGTGTGATAGAACAGGTCCCATGAGTACTATATCTTTCACACTACAATTCCTTGGTGGTGTGCCCTTTCTTTATGTCATATGGTGTCATGAGTACTATATATTTCGCTCTAAAATTCCTTGGTGGTGTGCCCTTTCTCTATGCGATATGGTGTCAAAACTAACCTAGCCTTTATTTTGAAATAATTCAAACTAACCTAGCCTTTATTTTTAAGTAAATAATGAAAAGGATAATTATTTGCATTTGAAATGTTGTTTGGTGTCCTCCACTACTTTGAAATGATCCAAACAAACATAACCTTTACCTTTAAGTAAATAATGAGAAAGATAATTATTTGAATTTGAAATAACGTTTGGTGTCTTGCTCATATAGTTTCTTAAGCATTCTTAAGGAAAAAGAGAGCTTGAGAAATTCTATGAAAATGGCTTGATGTGAAAGTAATCAATAATGATTTGTGGTGATCTTAGGCCCATGATGTTCATAGATCTATATGATACTCATCCTCAAGTGAACACAAATGATCCATGGTGCTCACAAATGATCCATGGTGCTCTAAGTTGCAGGGCTCCCATTATGTTGAGAAACCATTATGAGATTTCGAACATTTGTGGAACCCTAATTTCCAAGTTAGATGAGGTTTATGTGTGACCATTGATGGTAATAGATAATCTTTGTGAGCCTAGCCATGAGGTTAGGTAGGGCATACACTTCTAGGGCATTGGGTTGCCATTCAAGGTGAAAATGAAGGCCTTGGGGTACCACATAGTTTTCCCGTAGAACTTTAATGGGGGGAGTGCATTGAGAGGAACAATTACCAACCATAGAGTCTTAGAATCTTAAACTTTCTAATTAGAAAAGGTCTTTGGAGGTTGGTTACTGATACAAAGGTCTAAACATACTCACTAAGAATAAAGAGATTTGCTAGACAGTGGGAAGAAAGGGATAGAAGAGTTATCTTTATACTATCCCAACACATTAGCAACTATATGATAGAACATATTCAAGACCTAGACACATCAAAGAAGGTATTAGCGTGTCTGAAGAGATTATAATCTACCTCTAAAAAGAGTAGGAAGATTCATCTCAAGAATGATATTAATAAACTTAGAAAATCATCCAATCAATTAGTTCATTCTTAAGATTAAGGAAACATTAGTTCCTCATGAACCTGAACGGATACTTCACACCCCAAAAAAGAATATACGAAGTAATTTTTACAATGATTGCTTAGTAAAATGGAAGGATGGAATTGAGGGGAATTCCACCTGGGAACCCATCTCCACAATACAACAAAGGTTTCCCTCTTTCAAGTTTTAATTTGGAAAGTAGGAGGAACGAGTACATGTTCTTCTAGGCTAGTACATCAAGTTGGGGGAATCGCCTATAGTTTATATATATATATATATATATATATATATATATATATATATATATATATATATATATATATATATATATATATATATATATATATATATATATATATATATATATATATATATATATATATATATATATATATATATATATATATATATATATATATATATGTGTGTGTGTGTGTGTGTGTGTGTATGTGTGTGTGTGTGCATGTGTGGCTATATTTTCAAGGGAGAAAGAATTTTATAAATTGACTTGACTTCACCAAGAAGATTGTTTCAAGAGAAAACTTTTCTACAAAAATAGGCAAGCAAGTAGCTTGGACTAGTGCTTCACTATCGATGATGGGAAGGAGAAGGTCTTGGGTTCAAATGTGTGGAGAGACATGGATGACAACTTTGACCAAGAGCTCCAATGCCATCTAGAATGTCCCACTTGAGTTAAATCAAGGGGATTGGGACACACCACTCACCAACCACTCTACAAGACTCTAGAAGATTAGGACATGTAGCAAGCATGTAGTCACTCATTTAATTAGACTAGCCCTTGATGAGGGCTATATATATGAGTCATGGTTGAGAGGATAGTTATTCATTAATAATATGTTGTGCATGGAGGCTCTATTGCAATAAAAGACCCCAATCAATTAATTCTAGCCATATCCAATCTCCAAGTCATGAGAAAATCATGGGTCACTAAAATTGAGATCTCACACATTCAATTCACCATGCAAGGTTGTTAGATTCACTTTTATCAACCATCGACCATTTCCTTGTTGGGAATGTGATTGTTGGAGTTTGAGGCCTACAAAAGCACAACTTGTTTCCATGGGAGTGGGAATAGGTTTGCAATTTTCAAGGCCAAAGCGCCACAATAATGTGTCAATATATGTTACTTGGCACAAATCTATTCCTCCATCAACTTGCATAAATTAAATGCCCAAATGATGACACAAATGCCCCAAACTGGACACCTCAAAATGGGCATGAAAATCATACTCAAATTCAGCAATACACTTCTCATTAGGACCAAGAACAATGATCAGAAGTACATCATCAGCACCCTTAACATATAAGGTGCTCTTAGTTGGACTATTCTCAAAATCATGTGCTAGAAAATAGGTATGTATATTTTAATAACGAGCACATGGTGCTTGCTTCAAACCATATAATGAATTTTTTAGCCTACACACTTTTTTTCATGCCCTTTCTACACAAAGACATTGGGCTGGAATACATACAATTATTCATGTAGATCATCACTCAAAAATGGAGTTTTAATGTCCAACTAATGCACATTCCAAGCACGATTCAAATGCTATGAACAGTGGTCATTTGGCATGTGGGAGCAAAGGTCTCATCAAAATCAATGCCTCTCTCTTGAGCATAACCCTTTGCAACAAGCCTAGTTTTATACCCATCAATTCTTTTATACATGCCAACTCTTGCATCACGCTTATGTTCTAGCTTGTATGCCAGTTAAATGCCAATGGCCTTTTTGCCTCAAGGAAAATCACACAAAGACCAAGTGCCATGCTTCATGATAGCATCATATTGTGACTGCATAGAAGCCTTTTTGATATTTATGCTTCTTCAAAAGAAACATGCTCATTCTCATCACAAAAACTAGAGGCAACTGTTTCGTAGTAATCTAATGCAAAGGAAGCACTATGAGAAATCTGAACGAGTATGATATGAAAAAGATGCATCTAATTTGCTATCTCTCAAAGTTTGTGCCAATCATTTAGGCATAGTTTTAGCCTCTTTAATGTCAGGCTGCTCATCAACAAGTGCATCATGTAAATATGCATGAGAAATGGAACAATCTGCATTATCATGTGGAGCTTGTAAAGGCTGAGAATTGCCTCATTTGGACTACCACTTGATTGTGCACCTATAAAAAGAGGAAAAAAAGTGTCATACACATCCTTGAAGCTAACTCATGTCTCCTTTGTACATGAAAGTAATGGATTAATTTTATCTTCCACAAAAAAAATATCACAACTAATCAAAATGTGTTTATTATTGTGGATGAAACAAAGGATAGCCTTTGCTTTCAGAACTACTCCCAACAAAACTACATTTTCTACTTTATCATCCAATCTTTTGCATTCTTGTTTAGGTACTAATGCATATGCCAAACAAGCAAAGATAGGCAAATGAGCAATAGATGGAACCATGCCAAGCCTCATACGGAGTGATACATTGGAGTGCTTTGGTGGGATACTCGTTTAGTACACATGTTGCATAGATAACACCCTCAACTGAGAAGCTATATGGTAAAGCTTGATCTTTCACCATACACCTTTCCATTTCCATGAGAGACCTATTCTTTCTTTCAGCAAATCCATTTTATTGAGGTGTAGATGGTACTGTGACCTATTCTCTCTTTTGGAAACTCCATTTTATTGATGTGTATGTGGCACTATATACTGATGTTTTATAACACCCTTTGTCAAAAATGCATTAAAAATCAAAAGACATATCTTCCCCCCTCAATCAGCACGGAGGGTGACCAAATTACATGCTAACAAATTTTCAACCATAACTAAGAACTGTTTGAAGCACATAAACACTTCGAACTTTGCTTTTAATGGATACACCCATGCATGCCTAGAGAAGTCATCAATAAAGATCATGAAGTAAAGGTAGTTTCTAAATGAAGGTGTTTGCATAGGACCACAGAAATTACTATGAACAAACCGTAATTTATGAGCAACTCGAACTGAACCATCTTTTAGGAATGAGGAATGTTGCATTTTGACCAAAATATATCCTTCACAAAACACAATACTGAATGTATTAAGAAATGAATGAACAAAGATAAGTGGCGTGTTAGAGTTAAAGGGATATATACAAGCCAAGGGCAAAAAGAGGCAAAAAAGTACTATTATAGTCCTAAGTGTGTTCACACACCACTATCAAATTATATCAATAGTGGCAAGCCACTCTCCAAGGAGATGTTGGATTTTGAGGTCTGGAGAAGCACACGGACAACACAAGCAAGAAGAAGAAGTTTCAAGCACAACACAATATTGAATGTATTAGCAAGTGAATGTTCAAAGATAAGTGACCCATTAGGGTTATAAGCATACATACAAGGGGCGAGAACTCCGAAAGATGGAAAATGTGCCATGTCACTCCTAAGTGTGTTCACACACATTATATCAAGAGTGGAAACCCACTCCCTAAGGAGATAGCAGGATTGTGAGGGCAAAAGGAGAGAGTAATGGTACAAACTATATGGATCAAAGTGATATTTGTTTTGAGATTGGAAGATTAATGAATGGAGGAGAAAGGGTACGTGAAGAGAAAGATTAGGAAAGAGGGATATATGGAAAAGAAGTGTCTATAGGAAAGAGGGAAGACAAGAAATGAAACAAAGAGGAAGTGAAATTTCGCCAAGATCTTCATTTTGTTTTGGTCACACACATGTCTCACTTTGTTGTTTGCTATCCCTCCTCCAAGACACCGTCTTAAATTTCCAAACATTCCAATCTCCTCATTAACTAAGTCTCCACTTTTGCATGAAATTCCAATCAACCTCAAGTTATGGGAAATGCAACCTCTAACACCTATCCAATGTTTCATGTGTGCTTTTTTCCAAATTTTTCAGATTGTTTTAAACTGATACCCTTCTCTGAAAAAATTCAATGTAGAAGGAAAAAGAAGAAAACAAAACAAATAGAATGGAGAGATCTAACTTATTGATGATGCAAATCCAAGTTTTTCCTCACGGTTGAGTATTATACACTCTTAACCCCTAATCCTACCTGCAAAAGTAAGAGAAAAGGTTATAAATGGGCCTTTCTATCATGGAAGAAGTGATTCTTTTATTAGCAATAGATGACTTATTTGGATGCTTCACAATCCACAATGCAACTTATCTAGGTGTGGTTGTTGATCTTCCTCAGCAATGACACCAAAAAGTGTGGACGTGCAGTACATTGTTGGAGTTCAAGGTCTATGGAAGCACATGAATAAATCAAGGAAGAAGAAGAAGAAGCTTGGAGCACAACACAATAATAAATGTATTATCAAGTAAAGTACAAAGATAATTGACCCATTAGGGTTATAGGAATATATACAAGCTAAGAGAAAAAACCTCCTAAAGAGGGGAAAAAGTTCCCCTATGGTCCTAAGTGTGTTCACACACATCATCACCAAAATATATCAACGAATTCCCCCTTGGGAGTGATGGTGAACAAGGAGCTGGTACTTATGTATAAGGAAGTCCCAAAACTATGTGGGAAGAGATCAATCCATAAAAGGAAGTAAGACCAAAGCTTTATGAAAAGCTTCAAACTTCTCCCTAGGTAAAGAATTTATGAAAAGTTCTATTACATTATCCTGTGTGGACACATAAGCCAAATTGATCTCTTAAGCAAGGAACCTCTCCGTGACATAATGGTAGGATTCCTTGTGAGTGGAACATAGGATTCCCTGCAAGTGCCACTACACTCTAAGTGTGAGTGAAGATGGTGGTGGAAAAAGACTAACCAACACCCAAATCAACCAAAAGGCATCTCAACCACACACACTTAATAATCACTATGAAAGCTATTCCTATACTCGGCCTCCCAACTAGAACTAGCCATAGTACGCTACTTTTTTCTCAACCAAGATATACATGAGCTACCAAGCATGAAGCAAAGACCACTATTGGATTCATGACTATCATCGCAACCTATCATGGACACAAAGGAAACCATCCTGAACCTTGTATTCCATGTGATTTTCTATATCACATGATCGGTTCAAAAGTTGGAGAAACTAATGCTTCAATTGCATCTGACACATGCCAAAACCCTAAGATCGATTGTCTGCTTTCTTGAATTTGATGTTGATATATTTCAATAGTGATGTGTGTGAACACGCTTGGACCATCGATGCACTTTTTTTGTATATGGTCCTGTGTAGAATCCTTCTTTCGGGAACTACATTTATTTTGTGACTTTCATTGATGATTTTTCTATTCATGCATGGGTATATCCTTTGAAATCAAAGTCCGAAGTGTTTATGTGCTTCAAATAGTTTCTGGTTTCGGCTGAAAATATGTCATCATGTGAAATGGGCACCCTCCATTTTGATTGAGGGGGGAATATGTCTTCTAAGTTTAATGCATTTCTAGTTGAACATGGGATAAAACATTAGTGTATAGTGCCATATACATCTCAATAGAATTGATTTTCTCAAAGGAAGAACAATTCACTCATGGAGATGGCGAGATGTATGATCAAGAGTCAGGTTTTACCACATAGTTGTTGGCTTGAGGTTGTTATGTGTGCAACATATGTACTTAGCAGGTAACCCACTAAAGCATTATAGTTTATCACTCCATATGAGGCTTGGCATGGTTGCAATCCATCTGTTGCTCACCTGCGTGTCTTTGGTTGTCTCGCATATGCATTAGTGCCTAAACAACAATGCAAGAAATTGGATGATAAAGCAATGAAATGTATTTTTGTTGGGTATAGTTTTGAAAAAACTTTCGTCTGTATCATCCATAGAATAAATGCATTTTGGTTAGTTCTGATGTTTTCTTTTATGGAAGATGCAATTCAGCCATTACTTGCATGTACTAAGGAGACATCAGTTAGCTCCAAAGATATGTATGAGACTTTGCTGCCTCTTTTTACAGGCGGACAATCTAGTGCTGGTCCAAATGAGGCAATTTCTCAACCTTTATAGGTTTCATGTGATGATGCAAATCATTCCATTTTTTATGCATGTTTACATGATGCACTTGTTGATGAGAGAACTGATATTGAGGAGGCAAAGTCTATGCCTAAATGGCTAGTGCAGACTTTGTGAGATAGCAAATTAGATGCATCTCTATCATATCATACTCATTCATCATCTTTTGCATCAAATTGCTATGCTATGGCTGCCTCTAGTCTTTGTGATGAGAATGAGCATGTTTCATTTGATGAAGCACAAAATTCTCAAAATTGGATGGCTTCTATGCAATCAGAATACGATGCTATTATTAAAAATGGTACATGGTCTTTATGTGACTTGCCTCCTGGCAAAAAGCCCATTGGCACTAAGTGGGTATACAAGTTGAAACATAAACCTGATGGAACAGTTGATAGGTATAAGGCTAGGCTTGTTGCAAAGGTTTATGCTCAAGAAAGAGGCATTGATTTTGATGAGACCTTTGTTCCTACATGCTAAATGACTCCTGTTTTTAGCATTTGTGCACTTGCAACTCATCATGGTTGGAACATACATCAATTGTACATTAAAGTGCATTTTTGAATGGTGACTTGCATGAGGAAGTTTATGTTTTCTAGCCCCATGGTTTTGTGCAAAAAGGGCAAGAAAACAAAGTGTACAGGTTGAAAAAGGTATTATATGGTTTGAAACAAGCACCACGTGCTTGATATGAAAAGACACATGCCTACCTGATTGTAATGGTTTTGAGAACATTCCAACTGAGAATACCTTATATGTTAAGCCTACAAATGGTGTTCTTCTAATCATTGTTGTCTATGTTGATGACATGCTGCTCACTAGTCCTCATGAGAAGCATATTGCTGATTTTAAGGTTGATTTGCATGCCTCATTTGAGATGTCAGGGTTTGGGTCATTTGCATCATTATTTGGGCATTCAATTTATGCAAACTAATGGTGGAATAGATTTGTGTCAAACAAAATATATGGACACATTATTGTAGTGTTTTGGCCTTGATGACTACAAACCTATTGCCACTCCTATGGAAACAGGTTTAGGGTTGAGTCTTCATGATGTTGGAGATGCAGTTGATGTTGTTTTCTATCAACATGTTGTTGGATGGTTGATTTAATTATGCATTACTCGCCTAGATATTTAGTTTAGTATCTCATAGATGAGCAGGTTTATGCATTGCCAAGGTGTCAAGCATTGGCAGGCAGTTAAGTGCATCTTTTGCTACTTGAGTGATACCCGACTACTTGGATTGTTCTATCCCAAGGGGGGGTCACTACCACCAGAATTACATGCTTTTTTTGACTCTGTCTAGGTTGGTTGCTATGACACTCATGTATCAACCAATGGTTTTTGCTTCATGCTTGGTAGCTCATGCATAACTTAGTTGAGAAAGAAGTAGCCTACTGTGGCCACTTCTAGTTGTGAGGCTGAGTATAGGGAAGCTTTCACAATGATTGTTGAGTGTGTCTACTGGCTTAGATGCCTTATGGCTGATTTGGGTGTTGGTCAGTCTTCTACCACCACCATCTTCACTGACACTCAGGTGCATTGGCAGTTGCAAGGAACCTTGTGTTCTATGCTTGGAAAGATCATTTGGCATATGTGCCCACACAAGAGAACATTGCAAACCTTTTCACAAAGGCTCTTCCTAGGGAGAAGTTTGAAGCTTTTTGCAAAGCTTTGGGCTTACTTCTTTTTGTGGATTGATTCCACATAGCTTGGCACTTCTTATACATGAGTGCCATCTCCTTGTTCACAGCATCGATCCCAAGGGGGATTTGTTGACATATTTTTGTACTCATGTGTGTGAACACACTAGGACCATCGGGGCACTTTTTTCCCTCTTTAGGAGGTTTTTTTCTTCGACTTCTATATATGCCTATAACCCTAACTGGTCACTTATCTTTGTACATTCTCATGGTAATACATTCAATATTGTGTATTCTGCTCCAAACTTCTTCTTCTTTTTTGTGTTGTTCATGTGCTTCCGCAGACCTCAAACTCCATTATTTGATATCTAGAAGTCTTGTTTTAGATTGTTTACATCATCGATGACATAATTAATTTGTAACTACACTTGAACACCTATATAAAGAGGGTTTGGCCACATACATCCTTATTCTTGCCAATGACAATCTTGGAAGCTCAAGGAGTTGTGATCACCAAGTAACTACTTTCAAAGTTCTAGTTCGATTTCTTTTCATGTTCCTTCTTTTAATGTTGATTAATCTAGTTCTTAGACATCTAGACTTGTCCTCTTGTAATCTTGTAGCATGAGATCTTATCAATTATTTCTTGTATCTAGTTGATCTCCCTCAATGGAGTTCTTGTAATTCAAATATCGTGCATCATACCTACAGTCCCAAGTTGTGGGATCTCTTGTATTTCTTCTAGTCCAATTATCCATACCTATCAATCCGAAGTTAAGGGACTTCTTGTATCAGTTGCATATTCTTTTTATTTTCCCTAAGTTGATGATTTTTTAATTAGAAGTATAATTCTAAATTCTTGTCTAGATTAGTCAGAGGGCACAATCTAGTGCTCCCCTGACATTTTGGCAAGAGTAGCTTCTATCCAAGACCAAGCATCATGGCGAAAACACTTGAACAGATTGTGGAATCACTTCAAATTCTTGAGCAACGAGTCGAGGACTTAACTCATTGATAGACACAAAGTCGAGATTGGACATCAAGTGCATGTAGGGGCATTCATCCAAGAATTACAAGAATGAATCAGAAATCTTCAAGAAAATCAAGGGAGCATTCAAGTGAATCAATGTCCTAGTTCATCCTTCATGAAGGAACCCAAGATTTGCATGCCCGAAAAGTTCTATCGTGATCGCACAAAGTGTGAGGGTAGCACTAGACTATGCTCTCTGACTACAATAGGCAAGATTTTGAAAATACACTTTTGATTACAAGAACACCCACATAGGGAGAATGATACAAGAATATGTAACTGATACAATTCGTCCCACAACCCAGTATTGATAGGTATGAATAACTCGACCAAAGATGATACAAGATGTCCCACAACCCGGCACTCATAGGTTTGAAGCAAGATCTTTGGGTTACAAGAACTCCCTTTAGAGGGATGATCGCGATACAAGAAATAACTAGACAAGAACCCATACTACGAGATTACAAGAGGACAAGGCTAGATGTCCAAGAACTAGACTAAGACATGACTAGAACAAGGAACAAAACAAGAACTGGAACTGGAACTTAGAGAGTACTTATTTGGTGATCATGACTCCTTGAGCTTCCAAGATTGGTATTGGCAAGATTGAGTATGTATGTGGCCAAACCCTCCTTATATAGGTTTTCAAGGGCGGTTCATCAAAGGCGGTTATGAATTGATGATGTCATTGATGATGTCATCAATTCAAAACATGATCTCTGGATGTCAGAATGCAGCAAATAAATAGTTGATCTTAGGGTTTTGGCACATTTTCAATGCAATATGTTGTATTGGAACAGGATGATGATGGATATTCATGATGAAAGTCGAAAGGGTTTGTAGTATATCTAGGTACATAATCAAGGGCATGATTCTCATGACAGATAGTACGTCTCCTTTGATTTTGATGATGATCTTTTTTATCCGGGATTGTGATTTTAGAGGTCCTAAATCCAACTTACGTCTTCCTCTTAGGACATGTGAATACCATATGATCATGATCTCCACAATAAAAACATAATCCATTGTCTTTTCGATGTTTTCTTTCCTTTTTTGAGGAACTAGGGGAAACTTGTATTCTCGATCTTGAACACAAATCTTCTTCTCTTGATTTCTCTCAAGCAACCTATTATCGCATTCAGTTGCTTGCTTCATGAAGTCATTCAAAGTGTTTACCTTGGGCATGGTTAACATGAGGTCCTTGACATCATCATATAGCCCCCATCAAAATTGGTTAATAAAATAATCCTCATGCCATGTGAGATCACAAATGATTTCCCTGAATTATGATGCATAGATAGAAGCATGTTTATTTCCTTGATGTAGCTTCCTTAGCTTTGTCTCAACAACACGTGAACAATTGGTATCTCCAAAAGAAGAAGTGAAATCTCAAACAAAGGCCTTGAAATCATACAAAATCTCCATGTCCATCTCTAAGATAGGTGTAAACAATGAAAGAGCAGGACCACATAGTAGAGTTACTTTGAGTCCTACTTGAGAAGCATCATCTAGGTACATATCGGATTTCATTTTTATGAAGAGCTTAACTTGCTGAAGAAATCCTCTAAACTTTGATCTTGTCCCATCAAATTTCTCAATCATGCTCACTTTTGGAAATCGAATATTCTGCTGTTGAATCCTATGTTGGTCTTCGTTTATCTCTTGGAATTGTTGTTGAATAACTTTAAGTGCAAAAAAAATTCTTCACAAATAATCTCCATGGTGCCTAGTCTTGATGAAGGGAGTCTTTCCAAAATGTCAGGGGGGCACTAGATTGTGCTCTCTGACTACAGTAGACAAGATTTTAGAAATACACTTTAGATTACAAGAACACCCATGTAGGAAAAATGATACAAGAATACGTAACTAATACAATTCATCCCACAACCCAGTAGTGATAGGTATGAATAACTGGATCAGAGATGATACAAGATGTCCCACAACCGTGGACTGATAGGTTTGAAGTAAGATCTCTAGGTTACAAGAACTCCCTTCAGGAAGATGATCTAGATATAATAAATAACTAGACAAGATCTCGTACTACTGATTACAAAGAGGAAAAGACTAGATGTCCAAGAACTAGATTAAGACAAGACTAGAACAAGGAACAAAACAAGAACTGGAACTGGAACTTGGAGAGTACTTACTTGGCGATCATGACTCCTTGAGCTTCCAAGATTGGTATTGGCAAGATTGAGTATGTATGTGGCCAACCCCTCCTTATATAGGTTTTCAAGGGTGGTTCATCAAAGGTGGTTATGAATTGATTATGTCATTGATGATGTCATCAATTCGAAACATGATATCTCGATGTTAGAATGCAGCAAATAAATAGTCAACCTTAGAGTTTTGGCACATTTTGGATGCAATAAAAACATTGGTTTCTTCAAATTGTGAACCAATCATGAGATATAGAAAGTGAAATGCAATCTAAGGTTCAAGATGGTTTTCTTTGTGTCCATGACACAAAGTTCCATGGATTGCTCTAGCAAATTAAATTTTACATTCATATGTAGCCTAATAGATATCCTGATGAGGCATCCAAGGTCGATTTTATTGGAACTTTGCTATGTGGTCAAGCATTATCATGTTTCATCCCAATCTTAGAGAAGAACATGACAATTCTTCATGACTATGAGGAGTTTCTCAAAGTTCTCCCCACCACATTTGGAGATGCAAACACGAGTTGAGTGGTAGAAACAAAACTCTCAAAGCATCAAGGTAACTGCCCTACCTCTACTTATGCATCCAAGTTTGATGAGGTTTATGTGTTACCATTGATGGTAATAGATAATCTTTGTGAGCATAGCAATGAGGTTAGGTAGGGCATAAACTTCTGAGCCATTGGGTTGCCATTCAAGGTGAAAATGAAGGCCTTGTGGTGCCACATAGTTTTCCCATAGAACCTTAATGGGGGAGTCCATTGAGAAGAAAAATTAGTAATCATAGAGGTTTATAATCTCTAACTTTCTTATGAGAAAATGTCTTTGGAGGTTGGTTAGTGGTACAAAGGTCCACAGATACTTCCTGAGAATAAGGAGAGTTGTTAGATAGTGGGAAGAAAATTATAGAAGAGTTATCTTTATACTATTCCAATATAGTAGCTAATATATGATAGAACATATCCAAGTCTTGGACACATCAAAGAAGCTATTAGAGTGTCTAAAGAGATTATACTCTACCTCTAAAAAGATTAGGAAGATTTAATCAAGAATGATCTTAATAAGTAGAAGGTCTACGGTTCAAATGTGATGAGACGCATGGATGAAAGCTTTGCCCAAGAGCTACAATGCTATCTAGAATGTACCATTTGAGTTAAATGGAGGGGATTGATACACATCGCTGACCAACTACTCTAGTCACTGACCAACCGCTTGGTTGATACACATCAACCAAGCCAATCTTGCCTACTTCTAAAACTAAAAAGAGATTTTTCTTGATCCCTCAAACATACAAAGCATTCGAGAATGTGAAAGAACTTCCATCAGCATTAGTTAGAATGATCTTACCAACTTCCATTAACATATGAAAGGAAGCACATGTGTTAGTATTCCTTATAGGGAGAGGCTCAAGTGAATTGAAAAATTATGTTGTGAGGTAATATGTTTGGTCTTCGCAATATCAAAGTACAAAACATATGAGTCTACTACACACATACTCATGAGAAGATGGTTCATAGCTTCAAACAGTAGTAAATGCACATTCTTCATTTGAACAAGTTTAGTAAAGAAAAGATTCATTACTCTATTCTTAGTCTCACTAATGTAAGCAACTAGATCATCTCATCTAGTCAAGGTCCATTACTGGAAATAACATAATTATTTCTCTCTAGAGTCTCCATATGAGACTCAATCTAACCACCATGATTAGCTGACCTCCCTATTGCCTTTGATAAAAGAGTGTCATTCCTATCTAGACAATCTAAAAATGAGAAAGTGAAACTCTCTATTTCTCTAATCTCATCTAAAGAAAAGAGCTCTAGTACTCGAATCTATTCCACTTTCCCTTTCCCTCTGAAAGAGATCCTGTTGAATCTAAATGCTCTATTGATCCAAATTTGAGAATATGTACATAAGCTCTCCATTTGTTTCCTTCCAAAATAGTGGAGAATGAATCTCCCATGTGAAGGAAATTTACACTAAAAAGTAGAGTAGCTAAATTCCTTTAAAAATACAGACTAAGAGATGTTTTGTAAACACCTCTTTTCTCTAAAGGAAAACATATTCTATTATTTCCTATGAAGAAATCATATTTTCCTTTCCTTTTTATCGTTCAAAGAACAGGAGCTAAAGCGAGATAAGTGAGATCTCTTTTTTATCTCTGAGTTGGATCCCACTTTCTCCTTCCCTTAAAAGAGAGATTTATGAATTTGTTTTCTCCTATCTTCCATAAACTAATACATAATACCTCATTTACATACATTCCTATGAAGGTGGGGAACCAATCTCCCATAAATAATGAAGGTACATGTAGTGAAGAGTGGAGAAAATAAATTCCTTATAAGGTTCAAAACCCTCTACTAAAATGATCAGCAATGATATGACATGATACCATAATAAGTACATATGTGTATTAGGTACCCCAAATATTGCTCATGGAGGGATCTATGCTCTAAATCATAGAGCAAGTGCCATGAGTATGGCCTTCCCAATCATCACTTGAATCACATTAGCACCCATGGATCTCCATGATCCCATCTAATTGGTTTCCTTAGTAGTGTAGGAAAAATGATTCACTACTTACTCAAGTGTTATGCATGAGTAAAACAAGCCACACTTTGGGTATTCCTCATGATACCCCGTAGTCTCCTAACCATACTGTGAGAATCTTTTGAAGGTAAGTAAACCTTCAGTACATTGTCAACACTCATAATGTAAGTAAACCTTCAGTACACCTTCAGTACATTGTCAACACTCATAAGATTGCTTGTGCATATTCCTAATGGTGAAGGTATATTTCCTTCCTCTTAGCAATCCTAGTCTAAATCCATAAGGATTATGTGTAGGGATCCAATTAATATTGAAGCTACCTTATCTATGACATTTTGATGGTCATAAGTCCAGTAAATACATGCTTACAAGCATGCTTACATCTTAGTCATGCTTATAGAGAAGGCGTGTTACTATGCCATAAAAGTCTCACCTAAAGATAAGTGTTGACATATTTCGGTAGTGATGTGTGTGAACACACTTAGGATCATCATGGCACTTTTTTCCCTCTTTAGGAGATTTTTTTCCCCGGCTTGTATATACAGCTATAACCCTAATGGGTTACTTATCTTTGTACATTCACTTGGTAATACATTCAGTATTTTGTGTTGTGCTCCAAGCTTCTTCTTCTTCCTTGTGCTGTTCATGTGCTTCCATACACCTCAAACTCCAATATGTGGTATTAGAGCAACTCTCCCTTCATCTAGGGCATCTTTGACACCCCTCTAATCACAGTCTCAGTATCGCATTAAATTTCCTTTGAATGCTCTATCACAACACCTGTGCAAGAAGTTTTGCCTTTTTGTGCCAAACATATATACAGGTTTTGGTTTGCCAGTACAAGAGGTTCAAAGTTTGCTACATGTTTAATAGAACTCAATAGGGTAGTTCTATTCAAATTTTTGAGATATAGTCATTTTTTTGCATCAAGGTATTTTAGTCAATGGCCATGGTTGAAAGCAATGATGTACTCAATATGTTGGTTTTTCAAGACAAGTTGGATGGTACCAATTACCAATTGTGGGCATATATGATGTGTCATGTATTGGTTGCAAAAGGATTGCAGAATATTGTTTAGGGTGTTGAAAAAAGACCTACTATACCTACAAATATAGTTATTGAAGGTGATGCTAGTATTAGAGTGAATTATGATGATTGGTATCTTTTAAAGCATAAAACCAAAGCTAGGAGTGTGCTGCAGTTTCACCTTCATCTTGGTCAAGAAAATCCACATCCAAATGGGCTTAAGTACAACAATGGAAACAAAATACAAGACATTATGTCATTCAAGTGAATCTTGAAATTTCAGCAAAGTGTCAACAAAAAGAGTGCACAAAGTAGTCTCTAATAAGATGGGAATTTAGTTTTAAAGAGCTTTGGCACCTTCTCATGATGCTCAAGCACATGCATTGATAGGCTTATCTGTCAAATGTGCTATTATCCCGCATATTCACTCTTGCAAATCAACAAATTATGCTTGGGATACACTTACCACTTTGTACCAAGAAAGAAATGAGGCTCGTATTGCTTACCTCCAAAAGTAGTTGGAGAGTGAGCATATGAATGAAGGAGATTCTATGAACATTTTTTTCACAAAGATCAAAGATTTGAAGGAGAAATTGATTTCTACTGATAAAGTCTTGCCACACAGTTCAAATGTGCAGTCTATTTTGAATGGTCTTTCCAAACAGTTCACATCCAAGTCTATATTACACTCATATATTTGGTACTTTGATAGTGGGGAAACCAAACATATTACCTCGCATAGCAATTTCTGTAGTTCACTTGAGCCTACCCCTATAGGGAATACTATCACATGCTCTAACAACTCCTCTTGTCTTGTAATGGGATTTGGTAAGATCAATTCGACTATTGCTAATGGTAGTCATTTCACATTCTCATATGTTTTGTTTGTGGCAGGGATCAAGAAAAAAATATTATCAGTTTCAGCATTAGCCAAGGTTGACTTGGTTGTGAAATTTATTGATGATAGATGTACAGTTCATGATCTATCAAATGGAGATGTTATTATTGCTTTTGGCATTTTATGTTGTGGTCTATATAAGCTCATAGATTATGCAAAATTTGTGAATGATTCAACATGTGCAAATCAAGATTCTCATGCTATGTCAGATGCAAAGCTTTGGCATGCACGCTTGGGTCATATGAACTTTGCTAGTTTGCTACACCTGCAGAAATTTGAAATGGTGTCCTCTCTTCCCAAACTTGAGGCACCTTGTAATGTTTGTGAATGTTGTATTTTGGGCAAAATGCAGCATTTCGCCTTCCCAAAAGATGGTTTAGTTTGAGCTACTTAGAAATTGCAGCTTGTTCATAGCGATGTCTATGATCCTATCTAGGCACCCTCTTTTGGGAACTACCTTTACTTTGTGACTTTTATTGATGATTTTTCCAAGAATGCATGGGTGTATCCATTGAAAGAAAAGTCCAAAGTGTTTATGTGCTTCAAACAGTTTATGGTTTTGGTTGAAAATTTGTCAGCATGTAAAATGGGAACCCTCCATTTTGATCGAGGCAGGGAACACATGTCTTCTTATTTTAATGCATTTTTGGCTGAATGTGGGGTAAAACATTAGTGTATACTTTCATATACACCTCAATAGAATGGATTTTTTAAAGGAAGAACGGGTCACTCATGGGACATGGCGAGGTGTATGGTCAAAAGTCAGGCTTTACCACATAACTTCTTGCTTGAGGCTATTATGTGTGCAGCATATGTACTTAAAAGGTGTCCCACCAAAGCATTGCAGTCTAACACTCCATATGAGGCTTGGCATGGTCGCAAGCCATCTGTTGCTCATCTGCATGTCTTTGGTTTTCTAGCATAAGCATTAGTGCATGAACAACAACGTAGAAAATTGGATGATAAAGCAATAAAATGTATTTTTGTTGGATACAATTCTAAAAGTAAAGGCTATCGTCTATATCATCCATAGACTAAATGCATTTTGGCTAGCTGTGATGTTGTTTTTGTGGAAGATGTAATTCAGCCATTACTTTCATGTAATTAGCTCCGAATTCATGTATGACACTTTTCTACCTCCCTTTACAAGTGGACAGTCAAGTGCTAGTCCAAGTGAGGCAATTTCTGAGTGTTTATAGGTTCCACAAGATGATGTAGATCATTCCATTTCTGATGGAGATTTACATGATGCACTTGATGAAAGGCCTGATATAGAGGAGGCAAAAGCTATGCCTAAATGGTTGGTGTAAACTTTGCAAGAAAGCAAATTAGATATCACCTCTGTCATATCATACTCGTTCAGGGTCTCATAGTGCTTTTTTTGCATCGGGTTGTTGTGCAATGGATGCCTCTAGTCCTTGTCATGAGAACGAGCTTGTTTCTTTTGATGAAGCAAAAAATTCAGAAAATTGGATGGTTGTTATGCAATCAAAATATGATGCTATTATGAAGAATGGCATTTGTTCTTTATGTGATTTGCCTCTAGGAAAAAAGCCCATTGGCACTAAATGGGTATACAAGTTGAAGCATAAGCCTGATGGAACAATTGACAGGTATAAGGCTAGGCTTATCGCAAAGGTTATTCTCAAGAAAGAGGCATTGATTTTGATGAAACCTTTGCACCCACATGTCGAATGACTACCATTCATAGCATTTGTGCACTTCCAACCCATGATGGTTGGAATGTACATCAGTTGGACATTAAAATTGCATTTCTGAATGGTGACTTACATGAAGAAGTGTATATCTTTTAGCCCCATGGTTTTGTGTAGAACACGCATGAAAACAAAGTGTGCATGTTGAAAAGGGAATTATATGGTTTGAAGCAAGCATCACTTCCTTGGTATGAAAAAATACATGCCTACTTGATCACATGAATTTTCGATTAGTCCAACTAAGAGCACCTTATATGTTAAGCGCGCAAATGATGTGCTTCTCATCATTTTTGTCTATCTTGATGACATGCTACTCATTGGTCCTAATGAGAAGTATATTGCCAATTTTAATGTTGGTTTGCATGCCTCATTTGAGATGTCAGATTTGGGGCATTTGCATCATTATTTGGGCATTCAATTTATGCAAGTTGATGGTGGAATAGCTTTGTGTCAAATAGAATATATTGATACATTGTTATAGTGTTTTGTACTTGAAGACTGCAAACCTATTGCCAATCCTATGGAAGCAGGTTTATGGTTGAGTCTTCATGATGCTAGAGATGCATTTGATGTTGTTCTCTATCAGCATGTTGTTGCATGCTTGATTTACTTATGCATTACCCAGCTTGATATTTGGTTTGCTATCTCTCATATGAGCAGGCTTCTGCATTGCCCAGGTTTCAAGCATTGATAGGCGGTTAAGTGCATTCGTCACTACTTGAGTGGTACCTGGATACTTGGATTGTTTTATGCCAAGGGGGATCACCACCCCTAGATTTACATGCTTTTTCTCACTCTAACTGGGCTGGTTGCTATGACACTCATGCATCCACTAGTGGTTTTTGCTTCATGTTTGGTAGCTCATGCATATCTTGTTTGAGCAAGAAGCAGCCTAATATGGCCACTTTTAGTTGTGAGGCTAAGTATAGGGCATTTTTCACAGCAATTGTTGATTGTGTGTGGCACAGTCTCCTTTTGGTTGATTTGGGTGTTGGTCACTCTTCTGCCACCATCATCTTCATTGTCAATTAGAGTGGATTGCTAGTTGCAAGGAATTGTAGGCAAGTGGCCAAGAAGCAAAAAGGCAAGGTTCAAGAGACCAAGGTTGAGAACAAGAAGGTTCAAGAGACTATGCAAGGGTGAGGACATCAATTCAAGGGGAGATCAAGGATTGATCATTGAGGACATGATATGTAGAAGGGGAAGAGAGTGTTAGACTCAAGAAATGACAAGCATGAGATGGTAAACTAGATTCTAGGAGGGAGGATTAGGAAGTAATCCTTAACCATGGCTTTGGGGCAAGTGGTTAGCCCATCATAATCCTAGTCAATAGGTCGTGAGTTCAAATCCCACAACTTATATATATGCCTATAACCTAAATGGGTTACTTATCTTTGTACATTCACTCGATAATACATTCAATATTGTGTGTTGTGCTCCATGAAAGATCCCAATTGGCTACCTGGCACTCTCCTCCCAACCTTAAATAGCCCTTGCCCTTACACATCTAAAGTTTTCTCTAAAGTCCAAACACCCCTCATATGGCCACTCTAAGGAGATGGAATAACCTCAAAGACTCATGCTAGAGCCTTGGATCCCCTGAGCTCTAGTCCTTGACCCAGCTAGGTTCCTGAACCAAATGCAAGTAGACCATGGGGGTCTAAATAAATCTAACGCTCTCTCCCCTTCTAGAGATCACTATCCTCAGTGATCAAGGAAGGAAAGTGTTTGCAAATCAGAGCTTTTGACTCTCAAGTATTTGTAAGTGGATGGTTGGTCCATGATACTAAATACTCTAGTATGGAGCGATTTGAACTCATTTCCTACTAGCTAGGAGTATGATGGGCTAATCGCTTGCCCCAAAAGCCATGGTTGAGGATTACTTCCTAATCCTCCCTCTTAGGGTTTCATTCAACCATCTCCTACCTGTCATTTGTTGAGTCTAACACTCTCTTCTCCTTCTAGAGATCATAGTCCTCAATGATCAATCCTTAATCTCCCCCTTGAATTGATGTCCTCACCCTTGCACAGTCCCTTGAACCTTCTTGTTCTCAACCTTGGTCTCTCAACCTTGCTATTGCACTTCTTGGCCACTTGCTTATGGACTTGCCTTGCTCTCAACCTTGGTGTCTTGAGCCTTGTCTTTCCACTTCCTAGCCACTTGCCTATGGATATGCCTTGCTCTCAACCTTAGTATCTTGAACCTTGCCTTTTTTCTTTTTGGCCACTAGCATATGGACTTGCCTTGCTCTCAAGCTTGGTCTATTGAGCCTATTTCTCACCCATGCAATGTATCTTATATCCTCAATTTTGTGCTTTTATTGGAATGTTTGTTCTGAGAGATTTCCAACTATATCTTATATGTCTAAATATGACCTGCAGATTGGGAGATACACTCTAATCTTTGTTGGGCTCATCTTTGAAAGCGATGTGCATGCCTTCCATCCACTTGCCCAAGCCTACTTCTTAGGCTCTAATGCTAGTTGTGAGATCCCAATTAGATACCTACCACTCTCCTCCCAACCTTAAATAGCCCTTGCCCTTGACACATCTAGAGTCTTCTCTAAGGTCCAAACACCTCTCATATGGCCACTTTGAGGAGATGGAATAACCTCGAAGACTCATGCTAGAGCCTTGGCTCCCCCGAGCTTTGGTCCTTGACCTGGCTAGGATCCTCAACCAAAATGCATGTACACCAATAGTAGACCTTGGAGGTCTAAATAAATCTATCACTCCAAGATTCTTCTTCTTCCTTCTACTATTCGTGTGCTTTCGTAGACCTCAAACTCCAACAATAATTGTGTATATAATGCCATGAGGTCAGATAAATTTCAACAACATTTCCCCAAGGAAATGGATTTCCAAAAATTTTTAACCATAAGATCAAACATAAGGCCTTGCGGAACAATGGCACACAAGCCATTCACTATAGTTTAGGGCTTGACAAGCCCATGGCATACAAGCCATATTCTCACATATGGACTCCATAACTTGCAAAAACACATGGAATGCTAATAACAAGATCTGTATTATGCAAAGATGCATGGAACTGGATATGCATGTTGTTCCTTTCCTTCCTTAAATGAAGATGTATATTTCCTTCATGAATTCTTAAATAAAAAGAATTTAAACATTCCTAAATTCATCTTCATAATCATGCATATGTGTTAAACTATGCATTATGCAACCGAATCAAATAAGAGAAAACAAGAAATGAAGAGTGTTGCAAGATAAAGAAGTAAAGACAAGCAGGCCCCATAATTTTCATGTTTTAGACCATTTTTCTTTTTTTTTTAATCCTTTGTAAAACTTCAAAAAGTGGTGTAAATGCTCTAGAGGAGTCCTCTAGTTGCATGATCTGTGAAGAATGTAATATTAGTATTGTACAATAGTAGGACTTTAGTGATTTTTAGAGAAAGTGTCGGTCATTTATGTGAAAGGACCATTTTTAGGGCACATGTATATAAGTCATTTTGTGAAACTTTGTAAAGGAATTTTTTTCCATTGTGAATGAACAAGATTAGATTGAATTTGCCTCTTCTTGTTTGTGTATCTTCTTCTCCATGAGCTTGTGTGTGTATGTGTGCGTGTGATGCATTAAGTATGTGGCTAGAGGTGTTGCCTACCCCTTCCCCTGTTATTTTTGCCATTGTAGTGTGTGTGAAGCTTGGTGAGCTATGTAGTAAGAATTGGTGTTTCTTGCCACTCTATATTTTTTCCATAACTTGAAGTACAATTGTCAGATTAAGCCAAAATTACCATTATTCGATATGTCTCATCAAGAGCTTTGAAATGAACCCACCATCGACCATATTCAGGTATCGGATCTGAGAGATATTGCTTAGTTTGTGCTTACTACTGTTGCAAGTATCACAATACACATTTCTAGTGAGGTAGGTGATGTGAGAGGTAGTTGGACCTAATTTGCATACATTGTTTGCACATTCACTCCATTAACCATCATGAGAGCACATGTCCTCATATGATTGATATGGTCTAGGTCTATGGATTGATCATTTAACACAGTTATCGATCCTCCACTATATGCACTTGTTGATGACTGAGGTATAGTCTCCTTTTTCACAAGTCCCTAAGACATTGTGAGCATAGATACACATGTTTTTGGTGATGTTGTCAGGGATCAAGTCCGATCAAGGTGCCTACGTGATGGTTATAGCTTTGGTGTGAAGGTAGAGAGCATGAAGAAGTGATTTTAGTTGCTTGGCAAGTCAAAACTATTCTTCCATTTATTACTCCATAAACTTGTTGTGCGTGTGACACATTTTTAAGTTTAAGTGTG
Source organism: Ceratopteris richardii (assembly GCA_020310875.1). NCBI lineage: Eukaryota > Viridiplantae > Streptophyta > Polypodiopsida > Polypodiales > Pteridaceae > Ceratopteris > Ceratopteris richardii. The sequence continues at coordinate 59,655,735 of CM035425.1, read as the reverse complement.
AGAGTGGAAGGAGTTAGGATAGGAAGTAGCAAAGAAAATATAGGATAGTAATAGATTTTTTATTTCCTAAATTTCATCATCCAAACAAAAATTTTCTTTCTAGTTTTCATTGAGTGTCTGGTCCCAGTCAGAGACTAAAATAAAAAAAAACACTACATTTGGTCATTCCATGCCAAGAACCAACCCCAACTATCAAGCAAACCCAAAAATTAGAAACACCAATAGGTCACCTTTTTCGATGAGATCACTGCAAGGATGACCAGGAATACAAGCAATATGTCTTGTTGCCCCCATAGTCCTTCGACCATTAGAGCCAAGTAGAAGACTAATGCCTATTCAAGTAGCCAAATGCATGAGAAATCACTATGATGGTTCTAGAGAGCCTTATGATCACATTGTTGAATTTAAGCAAGTGCTACATGTTGAATAGGTGGATGACTTCTTTGTCCAATACGAATCCTTTGGCATCACCCCTATTGGAATAGAACTGACTTGGTTCCAACCTTTGGATCCCAATCATTTTGTAAAAATTGAACATTTCTTTCAAGAACTCATTGGTGAGTTCACCAAGAGGGGTATCAAACACAACTCATAGCTTCAAACAAACCCCCATTGAGTCCATAAAATCAACAGCCATACGATTCAGTTAATATGTAGACACGCGTCTTATGACAGAGAGATCCTCTCAATAGAAGATGATATCTCTGTTCTTAGATGGCTTAACCAATAGGAATTTAAGAACCTTGGTTTATGTGAAATGCTTATAGACCTTAATTGAATGTCCATGGGAGTGTACAGACTTGGAAGATAATCTAGCAGATGACTTGAAAATCCCATAGAATCCAATACAATCACAAGATACGACCAATAATGCAACCTCCCACACGAGAAATGTAGAAGAATTGGCAGACTTAGTGGCTAAGAAATTAGGTTTCCAATGATAGAAAAGCTACTCAAACCCTCCCTTGAGGATACCCATGTTAAGAAGATGCATGCATTGTGGAGGGGACCATCCATCTCATACTTGTGTAAGAGGGGGACTAGTGCCTCCATAACCTTATCATTACAATTGGCAATAGGCCCATGTACCCAATTTGTATTGTCACATTGAACAAAAGTACATTAATCATAGCACGAAAAATTTCCCCTTCAATAGACAAAGTAGACCCTCTGCACCACCACATTATAGACCATATGGATACCCACCCAGAGATCAAGGCGGAGAGGTTCCTAGATATGGCATGTACTTGTTGGAGTTAGACGTCTGCGGAAGCGCACAAATATCACAAGGAAGAAGAAGAAGCTTGCAGCACAACACACAATACTGAATGTATTACTAGAGAATGTACAAAGATAAGTAGCCCATTAGGGCAATACGCGTATAAACAAACCGGGGGGGAAAAACCCCCTAAAGAGGGAAAAAGTGCCCCGATGGTCCTAGTGTGTTCACACACATCACTACCTAAATATATCAACAAATCCCCCCTAGGAGTGATGCGGTGAACAAGGAGATGGCACTCATGTATAAGGAAGTGACAAGCTATGCAGAACCAATCCACAAAAGGAAGTAAGCCCAAAGCTTTGTGGAAAGCTTCAAACTTCTTCCTAGGTAGAGCCTTCGTGAAAAGGTCTGCAATGTTCTCTTGTGTGGGCACATATGCCAAGCTGATCTCCCCAACAGAGAACCTCTCCCGCGCATAATGATAATGCACCTCAGTGCTTAGTGCGAGCATGGAACACAAGGTTCCTCGCAACTGCCAATGCACTCTTACTGTCAGTGAAGATGGTGGTGGCAGAAGACTGACCAACACCAAAATCAGCCATAAGGCGTCTGAGCCACACACACTCAACAGTAGCTATGAAAGCTGCCATATACTCAGCCTCACAATTGGAAGTGGCCACAGTAGGCTCCTTCTTGCTCAACGAACATATACATGAGCTATCAAGCATGAAGCAAAAGCCACTAGTGGGCACATGAGTGTCATAGCAACCAACCCAGTCTAAGTCAGAAAAAGCATGCAAATCTGGCAGTAGTGATCCCCCCTTGGGATAAAACAACCCAAGTAGCTGAGTACCACTCAAGTAGCAAAAAATGCGCTTAATCGTCTGCCAATGCTTGACACCTGGGCAATGCATAAACCTGCTCATCTCTGAGACATCAAACTGAACATCTAGCTGAGTAATGCATAAGTAAAGCAAGCATCCAACAACTTGCTGATAGAGAACAACATCAAATGCATCTCTAGCATCTTGAAGACTCAATTGTAAACCTGTCTCCATAGGAGTGGCAATAGGATTACAGTCTTCAAGGCCAAAATGCTGCAATAATGTGTCAATATATTTCGTTTGACACAAAGTCATTCCACCATCAACGTGCATAAATTGAATGCCCAAATTGTGATGCAAATGCCCCAAATCAGACATCTCAAATGAGGCATGTAAATCAGACTTAAAATCAACAATATGCCTCTCATGAGGACCAGTGAGTAGCATGTCATCAACATAAACCACAATGATCAGAAGTACATCATTAGCACGCTTAACATATAAGGTGCTTTCAGTTGGATTGTTCTCAAACCATGTGCAATCAGATAGGCATGTATTTTTTCATACGAAGCATGTGGTGCTTGCTTTAAACAATATAATGCCTTCTTTAACCTGCACACTTGGTTTTCATGCCCTTTTTGCACAAAGCCATAGGGCTGAAAAACATACACTTCTTCATGCAAGTTTCCATTCAAAAATGTTGTTTTGATATCCAACTGATGTACATTCCAACCATGATGAGCTACAAGTGCACAAATGCTATGAACAGTAGTCATTCGGCAAGTAGGTGCAAAGGTCTCATCAAAATCAATGCCTCTTTCCTACACAAAACCCTTTGCAACAAGCCTAGCCTTATACCTGTCAACTATACCATCAAGCTTACGCTTGAGCTTGTATACCCACTTAGTCCCAATGGCCTTTTTTCTAGGAGGCAAGTCACATAAAAACCAAGTACCATTCTTCATTATAGAATCATATTCAGATTGCATAGCAGCCATCTAATTTTCTGAATTTTATGCTTCATCAAACGAAACAGGCTCATTCTCATCACAGAGACTAGATGCAGCGATAGCATAGCAATCTGATGCAAAAGAGGCACTATAAGAGCCTAAACGAGTACGATATGACAAAGGTGCATCTAATTTGCTATCACGCAAAGTCTACACCAGCCATTTTGGCATAGTTTTTGCCTGCTCAATATCAGCTCTCTCATCATCAAGTGCATCATGTAAATCTGCATCAGAAATGGAATGATCTACATCATCACATGAAACTTGCGAAGGCTGAGAAGTTGCTTCATTAATTAGGACCAACACTAGACTGTCCACCTGTAAAAAGAGGCAGCAAAGTATCATACATGTCTTTGGAGTTAACAGATGTCTCCTTAGTACATGAAAGCAATGGTTGAATAGCATCTTCCACAAAAACAACATCACGGCTAACTAGAATGTGTTTAGTCTGTGGATGATACACACGATAGCCTTTACTTTCAGAACTCTACCCAACAAAAATGCATTTTACTACTTTATCATCCAATTTTTTGCAATGTTGTTCAGGCACTAATGCATATGCCAAACAACCAAAAACACACAGATGAGCAACAGATGGCTTGTGATCATGCCAAGCTACATATGGAGTAATGGACTGTAGCCTTTAGTGGGACATCTGTTAAGTACATATGTTGCACACATGACAGCCTCAAGCTAGAAACTATGTGGTAGAGCCTGACTCTTGACCATACACCTTGCCATCTCCATGATTGACCTATTCTTTCGTTTAGCAACTCCATTCTGTTGAGGGGTATACGGCATTGTACACTGGCGTTTTATCCCACGTTCAGCCAGAAATGCATTAAAATTAGAAGACATATTTCCCCCCTCGATCAAAACGGAGGGTGCCCATCTTACATGCTGATAGATTTTCAGCCAAAACAAAAAAATGTTTGAAGCACATGAGCACTTCGGAATTTGCCTTCAATGTATATACCCATGCATACCTAGAAAAATCATCAATGAAAGTCATGAAGTAAAGATAATTTCCAAAAGAAGGTGTCTACATAGGACCACAGACATCACTATGTACAAGTTGCAATTTCTGAGTAGCCCGAACTGAACCATCTTTTGGAAAGGAGTGTAAGACAATAGTTATGCAATATAATATAGGAGCAGTAGCAGAGAAGATAACAAATATAGTCAACAATTTTCTACTAGGATCAAGTACAAGGATGGTGGCGTTGTCCAGCTGTGCGCTCTCAAGGTAGAGCTTAAATGGTGATCTAGAAAACTCTAGATAGGGAGATACAAGGTAGAGGTACGCTAGCTCAATTCGATGTCTCAGTAGTGTAGAAGTCATGTATATATAGGATCATGGGTGGCCTTCTATGGACGGCTATACATGGGCGATAGAGCGTGGGCAGCCACCACCCGCATAATTACCATACACGACTTAGATCGGTTGAACCGACCTAACAAATATAAATGATTTCTAACTCTGATAGGGGATATTCCATGGAATATTCCCTTTACCATCGCGTCGGGGGCACTGCCCCCGAACCCCCACCAAGGGGCTCGCTGGGCCCCTCGGACCCCCAGCCAGGGGGTCCGCTAGCCCCCTTGGACCCCCTACCCCAAGTTGCTCACCGCTGCCCCAGACCCCACAATTGGGGACCCTGGTAACTCCCTTTCCTTACAATACCTTACATGGTCCGATATGACCTTCATCCAACATGCAAGTTGGGATTCCCATCAATTGGGTAATGCACGCTTGGGTTCTCCTCATAATGGGGGCCTTACAAAATGTGCATAGAATCATGAGGGGTAGACATTGATCATATACTAACACCCCCCCTCAATGTTTACCGATGATAAACCAAGTAGGTCTCGGTCCTATGCCCATCTGTTGAAGATGTCTGCTGAGCTGCTCTCTTCCAAGTGCTTTAGTGAATATGTCAGCACAATTTGCCTCTATTGGGCAATATTCTAGCTCCACAATTTCATCTTCAATTAGCTCACGAATGTAATGGTACTGTACTTCTATGTGCTTGGTGCGAGCATGAAATACTGGGTTCTTTGCAATACCCATACAACTTTGATTATCACATGGGTACAATCGCCATATTTCATGGAAAGCCTAGATCTGCAAGAATTCTCCTTAACAGATTGCCTCACAAGAAGCAAAACAAGTTGCTTTGTACTCTTCTTTAGTGGATAAGAGTGCGAGAGTTGGTTGCTTCCTACTTACCTAAGAAAATATTCCTAAACCAAGTGAGAAACAATATCCAGAAACTGATTTTCTAGAATCACAATCTCCAACCCAATCTAAATCACAATATCCTTGAAGTGTATCACCCATGGTATAAAAAATACCAAAATCCAAGGTTCTTGCAATGTACCTTAGAATTTGCATTCCAGCATTCGAGTGACTCTCCTTAGGTTTGTTGGAAAACCTGCTTAACACTCCAACAGCATAGCAAATGTCTGGTCTAGTGTTGCATAGAAAAATAAGACTTCCAACGAGCTTCCTATACTTCTTAGCATCTACATCAAGGATGTTATCATCTATAGATAGCTTATGATTTACCTCCATAGGTGTGCTAGTTGGTTTGCAATCCATCATTCCAAATGCCTTGAGAATTGATTTGGTATATTTTTATTGTGAGATGAAAATGCCATCCTTCCTTTGCCATACTTCAATTCCCAGACAAAAATGGAGTAGACCTAAGTCTGTCATTTCAAACTCAGTTCCCAAGTTGATTCGAGTTTGATTGATGAGTTCCTGATGATCTCCTATAATGATCAAATCATCTACATATATGATGACAACAACTAGCTTGCTATCCCTTTTCGTTACATACAAGTTAGCATCAGAATTACTTCTTTCAAAACCCATATTTTTGAAAAAAATATCTATCCATTGGTACGAAGCCTGTGGAGCTTGCTTAAGTCCATACAAAGCTTTCTTCAACCTGCAAACTTTATTTTCTGAATTGGGCATCTCAAAACCTGGTGGTTGAGATACATATACCTCCTCCTCCTTGAGGTGACCATTCAAAAATGTAGATTTGACATCCATCTGTAAAATAGGCCAGGCCTTTTGTGTAGCTACTGCAAGTACCGTCCGAATAGTTGTCATGCATGCTGTTGGTGCAAAAGTTTCTTGAACATCAAATCCTTCGATCTGTGAAAAACCCTGTGCAACTAATCTTGCCTTATACTTTTCTAATCTTCCATCCGCTTTATACTTAGCTTTCCAAATCCATTTAGTACCAATTACCTTCTTTTTTGGTGGCAAGTCGACTAGATCCCATGTATCATTTTTTAGTATAATATCATACTCAGATTGCATTGCTACTCTCCAACCTGGATCATCAAGGTCTTCTTCAATGGTGTTAGGTTCCTTTATCGAGCCCATGATATGTGCCATTAGAGCCATGTTAACAATGTGTTCTACGACTCTTCTTTGCTCCTCTATTCTCTTTGATCTTCGTAATCCATTCGAGGATGCTTCTGGTACATCTACATGTGGATTGTGATCATCAAAGAGCTATTGTGCCCACTTTAGTAGTGGCTTACGCTGTGTAGCTACAATTGGTTGGCTTTTTATTGAGGAAATTTCTCCATCAGATGTTTCCTCCTCCTCATCTTTAACCTGTCTTTTGATAGGCACAAGGTGAGATATTTCTCTGTTTGATGAGATAGTAGATTTACTTTTATCTTCTACTAAGTGTGGTCGTTCATCAAACACCACATCTCGACTGACAAAAATCTTCCTTGCCTCAGGATCCCACAACCTATATGCATTAGACTCTTCACTATATCCTAGGAAGACACACTTTTTGCTTTTTGAATCCAACGTTGATCTTGTTGAATCAAGGATATGTACATAACATAAACAACCAAAATTTTGAAATCCAAAACTGAAGGCTTTTTACCACAATATGCTTCTTGAGGAGTCATCCCCTTCAGTGCTTTTGTGTAGCTTCGATTGAGAACGTAGACTGTTGTATTGATGGCTTCTGCCCAAAATGAATCAGCCATGTCTTGAGCCTTTAACATACAACGAGCCATTTCAACTATTGTCCTATTCCTACGCTCAACAATGCCATTTTGTTGAGGTGTATGAGCTGTGGTAAGTTGCCTTTTCACACCATGCTCCTTACAGTAATTATTGAATTCTGTTGATAAGAATACACCTCCTCTATCTGTTCTGAAATTCTTTAGTTTCCTTCTTGATTCATTCTCCACATACTCATGCCACGTTTTAAATTTTTTAAAAGCATTAGCCTTCTCTCAAATGAAATAAACCCACATCTTTCTACTATAAGTGTCGACTAACATAAAAAAGTAGAAAGATCCTCCTAAAGCAGGTGTAGACATTTTACTGCAGAGATCAACATGTACCAACTCTAGAGGAGCTTGAGATCGATTGCTGGTCTCTCTTGGAAATGCCTTTTGTTGTTGCTTGCCCATCATACAAGCTTCACAAGGTTCCTGCAACTCTGAAAATGCAGGCAAATGAGCAACCATCCTTGTTCTTTGCATCTGCTTCAAAACTGCAAATCCGAGATGCCCAAATTGTTGGTGCCATAACCTGCTTACATCTTTATCTTTTGTAGCAGTTAAGGCACTTAACTCATACAAGTTATCACGTTTTATGCATTTACCTACTAGATTACCTGATGAATCCATGATTTCTGCACCACTGTTGAACTTTGATTCCATGATCTATTATTGCAGAAACTGACAACAAATTTCTTTTAAGTGTAGGTACATAGAGAACATCGGATAACGTTTTGTCAACACCTAGAAAAGTGATAAAAGAGATGGTTCCAGTTCCTTCCATTGGACACTTGGAGTCGTTTCCCACCACTACATTGATGGATTCAAGCAGAGGCACTAGGGAACTATACCAATCCATTTTACTGGTCATATGGGGAGAAGCTCCGCTATCTAAAATCCATGGTTCATCAACACGAGCTTGAGCAGATGAGCATAGCTCTTCAATAGCTACCCAAAGTTCTAGCTTTATGTTGTTGCAGAGTCTTTGTTCTTCCATGATGATTTTACAGTCCCATTCCATTCTTCAACTTGCTTCTTTCTGCAATCCTTGATGGCACGGCCTTCGTTTTCACAATAGAAGCAACTTCTTGTGAACTTTTTCTTCTTTGGCTTCTTCTTTGATCCATCAAAAGAGCCTTTACCTTTTGCATTTGTTGAGAATGCAGCATCACTTGTACTTTGCTAATTCTTTAGTCGCATCTCTTCTTCTAAAAGCATAGCACAAAACTGTTCAAATGTAAGGGGAGTTGGTCTTACCTGAGTGTTAAGGGTTGTTACTAATCCATCATACTTTGCTGGAAGAACATGTACACATCTTCGAGCCTACTCTTTTGGTGTTATAACAACACCAACTACAGCCAGTTGATTTTGAAGATGTTTTATTCATTTGATAAAATCTTCAGCTTTTTTAGAATCGGAATGCTTTTCATTTCCCAACTGATTTTCTAAATTTTGTATCCTAGTGTGGTTCTTGTTCTCATATTGACGAGCCAATATACCCCAAGCCTCATGTGGTTTAGTAGTATGTTGCACTAAAGTAAGCATAGAATCACTTACACTAGTGACAATTGCACATAATGCATCAGCATTCCGCCTCTTCCAAGCTCGTAGAAGATCTGGATCTAGCTGAATCATCAATCTTGAATTTGCTTGATCTTCAACTAGTATAGGCTCTGGATCCAATCCCGTCGGTCCCATGATAGTGTCAAGTAATTCATAGGAGTCCAAAATTGCAGAGATTTTGAACTTCCAGAGTGTATAGTTGGTTCCATCCAGCTTCCCTGTAGTGAATGTAGGTGGGCGAATTCGAATAGGTGCAGCCTTAACATTAGCTAAAGCACCAAGACTAGTGTTCGACGATGAAGCCATCATGTAATCACTCAAATAATCTACTGATATTCTAGTCTGCTAGTAGGCTAAAATAGTGATACTTCTCAAGCTATTTGAACCTTACGGCTTTGATACCATGTAAGACAATAGTTACACAATATAATATAGGAGCAATAGCAGAGAAGATAACAGATATAAGAGAATTTCAACAATTTTCTACTAGCAGCAAGTACAAAGACGATGGCGTTGTCCACCCGTGCGCTCTCAAGGTAGAGCTTAAACAGTGATCTAGACAACTCTAGATAGAGAGATACAAGGTAGAGGTATACTAACTCAATTCGATGTCTCATGTAGTGCAGAAGTCATGTATATATAGGATCATGGGTGCCCTTCCGTGGACGACTATACCTGGGCGGTAGAGCGTGGGTGGCCACCGCCCACATAACTGCCATACATGTCTTAGACCGGTTGAACCGACCTAACAAATATAAATGATTTCTGACTCTGATAGGGGATATTCCATGGAATATTCCCTTTATCGTCGCATCAGGGATGCTGCCCCCAAACCCCCACCAGGGGGCTCACTGGCCCCCTAGGACCCCCCAGCCGGGGCTGCTCACTGCTGCTGGAACCCCACAATTGGGGACCCTAGTCACTCCCTTTCCTTACAATACCTTAAATGGTCCAATATGACCTTCATCCAACATGCAAGTTGGGATTCCCATCAATTGGGTAATGCACGCTTGGGTTCTCCTCATAATGGGGGCGTTACAAAATGTGCATACAATCATGAGGGGTAGACATTGATCATATACTAACAAGGAGGAACGTTGCATTTTGCCCAAAATATGGCCTTCACAAACATCTTTTCTAGGTGCCTCAAGTTTGGGCAAAGAGGACACCATTTGAGATTTCTGCAGGTGTAGCAAACTAGCGAAATTCAAATGACCAAAGCGTGCATGCCAAAGCTTTGCATCTAACATAGCCTAAGAATCATTACATGCCGAATCATTTACAGATCTTTCATAGTCTATGAGCTTATACATCCCATGACATAAAAGGCCAAAGGCAATAATCATGTCGCCATTTGATAGATCATGAATGGTACATCAGTCATCAACAAATTTCACAACCAAGCCAATCTTGGCTAATGCAGAAATGGATAACAGATTTTTCATGAGCCTTGGCACAAACAAAGCATCTCACAAAGTGAAAGAACTACCATCAGTAGTAGTCAAAATGATCTTACCAACTCCCATAACAGGATAAGAGGAGTTTTTGGCACATGTAACAGTATTCCCTATAGGGGCAGGCCTGAGTGAAGAGAAGAAACTACACTGCGAGGTAATATGTTTGGTCGCTCCACTGTCAAAGTACCAAATATCTGAGTCTACTGAAGACATGCACTGCTCATGAGAAGATGGGTCAAAACTGCAAACAGGTGTAAACGCCCATTCTTCTTCCTGCACAAGATTAGTAGACTTTGTTTTTGGTGTAGAGGCCTCTGGAACAACCATTCCAGCCTCTTTTTTCTTTGCCTCTTTAGCAGCCAGTTTTGGAGAGCTCTTTATGATATGATCATTTCCTTTGTAGTACTTCCAAAATAATTTCTAGTTTTTGGATTTCTTTTCATCTTTGTCTTCCCTCTTCAATTGTGCAGAATTAGCATAGTTCTGCTTACTAGTTGAAGAGCTCCACTTTCCTTTGCCCTTCTGACTAGCCAGGAAAGCTTGATCTGCAACATGCATTATGGACCTATTTTGCCTGGACTGATCCTCTTGCAACTGAACAGAGACTAACTCCTCAAATGACAAGGCATTTGGATTGCCTTTCATCATGAACCAAAGAGTAGAAGCAAAATTCTGATATGAATCAGGAAGATATTCAGAACGTTCTACACAAGTCAGCTATCTAGTATAACCTCATGAGTAGAAACCAATTGTTCCTTCAAGTCTTTGATCTTTGTTAGAAAACTGTCCATGGAATCACCTTCATTCATGTGCTCACTCTCCAACTGTTTTCGGAGGTAAGCAACACGAGCCTCATTCCTAGCTTGGTATAATGTGGTAAGAGTATCCCAAGCATCCTTGGCTATTCTGCAAGAGCATATGTGAGGAACAATGGCACGTTTGACAGACAAAGCTATCAATGCATGTGCTTGGGCATCTCTGCCATCCCAACAAATCTACTCTATAGTAGGTGCAGCAAAAACCGTACTATGAACATGAATATGTAGAATATCATCATCTTTGACACCTTCTGCATCAGCTTCAGTACCTACAGTTGTAAGAGTTGCAAGTGTGATAGGATGTTTTTCAACACCCTACACAATGTTCTGTTGGAGATAAATTATGCGGAAGCACGCGAACAGCCCATTAGGGCAATAGGCGTATATACAAGCCGAGGGAAAAAACCCTCCTAAAGAGGGAAAAAAGTAGCCCATTAGGGCAATAGGCGTATATACAAGCCGAGGGAAAAAACCCTCCTAAAGAGGGAAAAAAGTGCCCCGATGGTCCTAGTGTGTTCACACATATCACTACCTAAATATATCAACAAATCCCCCTTGGGAGTGATGCGGTGAACAAGGAGCTAGCACTCATGTATAAGGAAGTGCCAAGCTATGTGGAAATCACTCCACAAAAGGAAGTAAGCCCAAAGCTTTGCGGAAAGCTTCAAACTTCTCCCTAGGCAGAGCCTTCGTGTTGAAAAGGTCGGCAATGTTCTCCTGCGTGGGCACATATGCCAAGCTGATCTCCCCAGTAGAGAACCTCTCCCTGACATAGTGATAATGCACCTCAATGTGCTTAGTGCGAGCATGGAACACAGGGTTCCTCGCAACTGCCAATGCACTCTGATTGTCAGTGAAGATGGTGGTGGCAGAAGACTGACCAACACCCAAATCAGCCATAAGGCGTCTGAGCCACACACACTCAACAGTCGCTGTGAAAGTTGCCCTATACTCAGCCTCACAACTGGAAGTGGCCACAGTAGGCTGCTTCTTGCTCAACCAAGATATACATGAGATACCAAGCATGAAGCAAAAACCACTAGTGGACACGCGAGTGTCATAGCAACCAGCCCAATCTGAGTCAAAAAAAGCATGCAAATTTGGCAGTAGTGATCCCCCCTTGGGATAAAACAACCCAAGTAGCCGAGTACCACTCAAGTAGCGAAAGATGCGCTTAACTGCCTTCCAATGCATGACTCTTGGGCAATGCATAAACCTGCTCCTCTGTGAGACAGCAAATTGAATATCTGGCCGAGTAATGCATAAGTAAATCAAGCATCCAAAAGCCTGCTGATAGAGAACAGCATCAAATGCATCTCCAGCATCATGAAGACTCAATCGTAAACGTGTCTCCATAGGAGTGGCAATAGGCTTACAGTCTTCAAGGCCAAAATGCTGCAATAATGTGTCAATATATGTCGTTTGACACAAAGCCATTCCACCATCAAGTTGCATAAACTGAATGCCCAAATAGTGATGCAAATGCCCCAAATCAGACATCTCAAATGAGGCATGCAAATCAGCCTTGAAATCAGCAATATGCTTCTCAATAGGACCAGTGAGCAGCATGTCATCAACATAGACAACAATGATCAGAAGCACATCATTAGCACGCTTAACATATAAGGTGCTTTCAGTTGGACTGTTCTCAAAACCATGTGCAACCAGATAGGCATGTATCTTCTCATACCAAGCACGTGGTGCTTGCTTTAAACCATATAATGCTTTCTTTAACCTGCACACCTTGTTTTCATGCCCTTTCTGCATAAAGCCACGGGGCTAAAGAACATACACTTCTTCATGCAAGTCACCATTTAGAAATGCTGTTTTAATGTCCAACTGATGTACATTCCAACCATGATGGGCTGCAAGTGCACAAATGCTCCGAATAGTAGTCATACGGCATGTAGGTGCAAAGGTCTCATCAAAATCAATGCCTCTTTCCTGCGCATAACCCTTTGCAACAAGCCTAGCCTTATACCTGTCAACTATACCATCAGGTTTACGCTTCAGCTTGTATACCCACTTAGTGCCAATGGCCTTCTTGCCAGGAGGCAAGTCACATAAAGACCATGTACCATTCTTCATTATAGCATCATATTCAGATTGCATAGCAGCCATCCAATTTTCTGAATTCTGTGCTTCATCAAAAGAAACAGGCTCATTCTCATCACAGAGGCTAGACGCAGCCATAACATAGCAATCTGATGCAAAGGAGGCACTATGAGAGCCTGAACGAGTACGATATGACAAAAGTGCATCTAATTTGCTGTCACACAAAGTCTGCACCAACCATTTTGGCATAGTTTTTGCCTGCTCAATATCAGCTCTCTCATCAACAAGTGCATCATGTAAATCTGCATCAGAAATGGAATGATTTGCATCATCATATGAAACCTACAAAGGTTGAGAAGTTGCCTTATTAGGACCAGCACTAGACTGTCCACCTGTAAAAAGAGGCATCAAAGTATCATACATGTCTTTAGAGCTAACAGATGTCTCCTTAGTACATGAAAGAAATGGCTGAATAGCATCTTCCACAAAGACAACATCACGGCTAACCAGAATGTGTTTAGTCTGTGGATGATACAGACGATAGCCTTTACTTTCAGAACTGTACCAAATAAAAATACATTTTACTGCCTTATCATCCAATTTTCTGCGATGTTGTTCAGGCACTAGTGCATATGCCAAACAACCAAAAACCCACAGATGAGCAACAGACGGCTTGCGATCATGCCAAGCCTCATATGGAGTGATAGACTGTAGCGCTTTAGTGGGACACCTATTAAGTACATATGCTGCACACAGCCTCAAGCCAGAAACTATGTGGTAAATCCTGACTCTTGACCATACACCTCGCCATCTCCATGAGTGACCTGTTCTTCCGTTCAGCAACTCCATTTTGTTGAGGTGTATACGGCACTGTACACTGGTGTTTATCCCACATTCAACCATAAATGCATTAAAATCAGAAGACATATATTCCCCCCCTCGATCAGAACGGAGGGTGCCTATTTTACATGCTGACAGATTTTCAGCCAAAACCAAAAACTGTTTGAAGCACAAAAACACTTCGGACTTTGCCTTCAATGGATATACCCATGCATGCTTGGAAAAATAATCAATGAAAGTCGCGAAGTAAAGATAGTTTCCAAAAGAAGGTGTCTGCATAGGACCACAGACATCACTATGTACAAGCTGCAATTTCTGCGTAGCTTGAACTGAACCATCTTTTGGAAAGGAGGAACGCTGCATTTTGCCCAAAATACAGCCTTCACATACATGTTTTCCAGGTGCCTCAAGCTTGGGCAAAGAAGACACCATATCAGATTTCTACAGGCGTAGCAAACTAGCAAAATTCAGATGACCAAAGCGTGCATGCCAAAGCTTTGCATCTGAGATAGCCTGAGAATTATGAACTGCACATGCCGAATCATTCACAGATCTTTCATAGTCTATGAGCTTATATAGCCCCTGACATAAAATGCCAGAAGCAATAATAACATCGCCATTAGTCAGATCATGAACTGTACATCTATCATCAACAAATTTCACAACCAAGCCAATCTTGGCTAATGCAGAAACTGATAATAGATTCTTCTTGATCCCTGGCACAAATAAAGCATCTAACAAGGTGAAAGAACTACCATCAGCAGTAGTCAAAATGATCTTACCAACTCCCATAACAGGATAAGAGGAGTTGTTGGCGCATGTGACAGTATTTCCTATAGGGGCAGGCTCGATTGAAGAGAAGAAACTGCGCTGTGAGGTAATATGTTTGGTCGCCCCACTGTCAAAGTACCAAACATCTGAGTCCACTACAGACATGCACTGCTCATGAGAAGATAGGTCAAAGCTGCAAACAGTAGTAAACGCCCATTCTTCCTCCTGCACAAGATTAGCAGACTCTGTTTTTGGTGTAGAGGCTTCTGCAACAACCATTCCAGCCTCCTTTTTCTTTGCCTCTTTTGCAACCAATTTTGGACAGTTCTTTATGATATGATCATTCCCTTTACAGTACTTGCAAAACAATTTCTACTTTTCTGATTTCTTCTCATCTTTATCTTCCTTCTTCGAATATGCAGAATTAGTAGATTTCTGCTTACTAGTTGAAGAGCTCCATTTTCCTTTGCCCTTCTGACTAGCCAGAAAAGCTTGATCTGCAACTCGCATAATGGACCTGTTTTGCCTGGATTGATCTTTCTGCAACAGAACAGAGACTAACTCCTCAAATGATAAGGCATTCGGATTGCCTTTCATCATCAATCGAAGAGTACAAGCAAAACTCTGATATGAGTCAGGAAGACCATTCAGAACGGTCTGCACAAGTGAGCTATCTGGTGTAACCTCATCAGCAGAAATCAATTGTTCCTTCAAGTCTTTGATCTTTGTTAGAAAACTGTCCATAGAATCACCTTCATTCATGTGCTCACTCTCCAACTGTTTTCGAAGGTAAGCAACACGAGCCTCATTCCTAGCTTGGTATAATGTGGTAAGTGTATCCCAAGCATCCTTAGCTGTTCTGCAAGAGCGAATATGAGGAATAATGGCACATTTGACAGACAAAGCTATCAATGCATGTGCCTGGGCATCTCTGCCATCCTAGCGAATCTGCTCTGCAGTAGGTGCAGCAGAAACAGCAGCATGAACAAGAATCTGCGGAATATCATCTTCGACACCATCTTCATCAGCTCCAGCACCGGTATTTGCAGTACCTGTAGTCAGAGGTGTAACAGGACATCTTTCAACACCCTGCACAATGTTCCACAATCCTTTTGCAACCAATACATGTTGCATCATATAAGCCCACAATGGGTAGTTGGTACCATCCAACTTATCCTCAATAGCCAACATACGGAATACATCACTGCTTTCAGCCATGGCCGGTGACTAAACTACCTTAATGCAGAAAATTGATTGTATCTCAAAATGTTGAACAGAATTGCCCAGACAAGTTCTGCTAGACCTGTAGCAGACTTCGAGACGCTTAAACTGGCGAACAGAAACCGGTATATACCTTTGGCACAAAAAGATGAAATAGCCTGCACAAGCGCTGTGATAGTGCGTTCGGAGGTCGAAATGAGCTCAGATCGCGATTTCAGCACCACAGAGTGAAGTTGTTTTGATCTCTGAAACACCCTGAGTATGCTCACTAAATCTCGTGCAAATCTGAGACTGCAAACAGAGGAGTGTTGATGGCGCCCTAGATGAAGCGACGACCTGCTCTGATACCAATTGTTGGAGATAGATGTCTGCGAAAGCACGCGAAGAACACAAGGAAGAAGAAGAAGCTTGGAGCACAAACACACAATAGTGAATGTATTACTAGAGAATGTACAAAGATAAGTAGCCCATTAGGGCAATAGGCGTATATACAAGCCGAGGGAAAAAAACCTCCTAAAGAGGGAAAAAAGTGCCCCGACGGTCCTAGTGTGTTCACACATATCACTACCTAAATATATCAACATGTTCCAAAGTCCTTTTGCAACCAATACATATCACATCATATAAGCCCATAACGGGTAGTTGGTACCATCTAACTTATCCTCAATAGCCAACATACAAAATACATCACTGCTTTCGGCCATGGCCGGTGACTAAAATACCTTGATGCAGAAAATTGATTGTATCTCAAAAAGTTGAACAGAACTACCTAGACAAATTCTGCTAGACCTATAGCAAACTTTGAGACACGTATACTGTTGAACCGAAATTGGTATATACCTTTGGCACAAAAAGATAAAATAGCCTGCACAAGCACTACAATAGTGGGTTCGGAGGCCGAAAGAGCTCACATCGCGATTTCGGCACCACAAAGCGATGCAATTTTGATCCCGGAAACATGCTTAGTATGCTCACCAAAATTCGTGCAATTCTGAGACTGCAACCGGAGGAGTGTCGACGACACCCTAGATGAAGATGCGACCTGCTCTGATACCAATTGCTGGAGTTAGACGTCTACGGAAGAACGCGAACAACATGAGGAAGAAAAAGAAGCTTGGAGCACAACACATAATATTGAATGTATTACTAGAGAATGTACAAAGATAAGTAGCCCATTAGGGCAATAGGCGTATGTGCCCACACAAGAGAACATTGCAGACCTTTTCACGAAGGCTCTGCCTATGGAGAAGTTTGAAGCTTTCCGCAAAGCTTTGGGTTTACTTCCTTTTGTGGATTGATTCCACATAGCTTGGCACTTCCTTATACATGAGTGCCAGCTCCTTGTTCACCGCATCACTCCCAGGGGGGATTTGTTGATATATTTAGGTAGTGATGTGTGTGAACACACTAAGACCGCCAGGGTACCTTTTTCCCTCTTTAGGAGGTTTTTTTCCCCCGGCTTGTATATATGCCTATTTCCCTAATGGGCTACTTATCTTTGTACATTATCTAGTAATGCATTCAGTATTGTGTGTTGTGCTTCAAGCTTCTTCTTCTTCGTTGTGCTGTTTGCGTGCTTCTCCAGACGTCTAACTCCAACAGTACCAAGAACTACCCATGGCACCAAGACCCTATGAA
This sequence comes from Ceratopteris richardii, assembly GCA_020310875.1. Classification (NCBI taxonomy): domain Eukaryota; kingdom Viridiplantae; phylum Streptophyta; class Polypodiopsida; order Polypodiales; family Pteridaceae; genus Ceratopteris; species Ceratopteris richardii. The sequence goes on along the minus strand of CM035425.1, from coordinate 59,638,269 downwards.
TACATAGGATGCAATCAACCTCAATGTGTATTGGGCCAATAACCCCCCCATCCTCAGAAAGTAGCACCCATAAAGTATGCACAAACAAAAGAAATATTGAGAGTGATCGTACCTGCCACCCCATTGACAAACACAAAAAACCTTAGCCAAGGATTTGATCAAACCCAAGGAGATTACTATTCTTATGACACTCGTATGATGGAATATGACCAGACCTATGAGCAACATTATTATGGATATTAGGGTTATGAGAGCTCATATGGACTTGAATATGCTAGCCTTATGTACACAACTCCAAGAGCCCCATTTCCCAATAGAGACGCAATATGACCCCCTGCACCAAGAGGACCATGTTATAGATGTAGTGGAGACCATTTCATTAGGGAGTGTACCCTGCCATACCAATGACCATTCCCACATGTATGGGAAGGATAATGTAATGATGGTGGCAAGGAACATTTGTTTAGAGATTTCCCTAAGAACCCTAACAAAGGCTAATCCATTATGCAATTTAATGTAATCGAAGTGATAGAATCCTCTAGAAGAAACAAGGATTACATTGTTCCTGTAAAGCCATTACCAGAGCAAAAGTGAGGGAAATTTTGGAAAGAGAGGCTACAAAAAGCCCAAAGATTGAAGAGGAGCTAGGATGTGCAAATCAAGTTATTGAGGACTCTAAAGAGCTTGAAGACACCAAAACTTAGGAAAGCTTAAAGATGGAAGTCGAGACGAGAAAAAATTAAAAGTAAATGGATCAAAAAAAGGATGGAAGAGAAAGAATGGACATTGAAAGAGGTTGAGCTTAGAGAAAGCAATTCAACAAATAAGAAAGCAAATGTAGTGATGAGGAAACAAACAAAGGAACAAGCAAGATCAATTCTAGCGGATCCCATGCCTGAAGATTTGAACATGTGGTTAAAAACCTATCAGTCTAGCTTAGAGACAAGACCTAGTCTAGAGAAATATGAAAAAGTCTACCTAAGAGGAGAACTTGAAAATGAAAGACTTGAAATATGCAAAAAACTAATCGAGATTGCTCATACCATGCTAGAAAATTCTATGTCAACCCTTCCTAAGACGAGAATATGAAAAGAAAAATTATAGGGATGTTTAAAAACCTTCAATCCATGATCGAAGAAGAATAATCAAGACAAGGAGTTGAAGGAAGAGTGGATTTATGGAAACGAAAATCAAAATTCTTTAATTCTTGAAGTATAGGCTAACTAGCCACATTACCTTTGGGATAGATTACAGGAAGACAGATGGAAGAAGAATGCAAATGAAATTCCTCCTTTTGAAGAGTTAGATGCCTCTAGGAATCAACCCACATTGAAGCCAGAAGTGAAATATGACGAATTGCTCAACCTAGATCACGATAAAGAGGAAGGAATGAGCTTGACAATGCTTTCCAACTACAAGGGAGATTACGAACAAAGATCCGAATTTTTCATGCACCCACAATAAGGGGAAAAGAAAAGAAATCATAGGATGAAACCTCAAACACTTTATTCGAGTTAAAAAGAACCAAATTCCAATGTTCCTTAACATTGGAGGAGTTGATACAAGTTAAACCCAAGTTATGGAATAAATTAGCTAAACATTTGAATTCGTAAGAGACAAACCAATCAAAACAAAAGGAGATGACATCCACAATTAAAATTCCAATTGATAAGGTGGGAGAATTTAGTTGGGGAGATGAAGGAAATACATGCCTCATGATTATATTTTGAGTATATATGACCAAAGCCATTTTAGACACAAGAGGAGGAGTAGGAATAGCGACCAAAAAGATATGGGAAAAATGGAGAAAGCAAGCTCTATGGCCTATTCGAATGACATTACAATTGGCAGATGCTTATGTTGAAAGACCCTTCAAAATTCTTGAAAAGGTAACCCTGACCACTTGTAAAGTGGAATTTCACACTCGTGATTTGTGAGTTGAAAAAGAAATTACTTATGAGATGATCTTCAGAGGACCATTTATGATACAATTAAGGGTAGTAGAAGATTGGGGAAAAGATACATTATATCTCCAACATCAAGGTGCCACAACAAAAATAATTTTGCATACTTTTGCATATAGAGATGTACCACTCTTATAATGGAACCCTATACATAAAGAAGAAGAAGAAGATGTGTCCATCCATAGTTCAGGTTCAAGTGACCAATCTTGGATGAATGAGGATGCCCAACTATGGAAGGGCAAGGAAGCAAAACGAAAGGAAGAGAGACTATAAACTTGGCTAGTAGGACATGAAAGTTATAGATCAGTAGAAGACCTTGCATACATGCCACAAATATTTCTAGATGAAGCATTTGAGATGCATGGATGGATGGAAATAATAGCCACCTTAGATGTTTGTGTGAACAAAGAGGTATTAACCATGAATGAACCCATAGATGAGGAAGGATACGATTGAAGTTTGTACATGGTAGTCCTACAAGAGACGAAAGAAGGAGAATTGGTAGAAAAAGAATGGAGAGAGGACTATGACGGTATAGAAATGGAACCTAAATTTGATTTAGAAGAACAATACCTAAGAGAGATAGAAAAAGAAGATACTCAAGTAAGCACAAAAGTACTAGTCATAGAAGGATATTGAGAAAAACCTAAAGTGGAAAAAACGAAATTTATGAAGAGCCACATCATGAATCATTTGAGGTACCTAAACATTTCAAAAGATTATGAAGTTGAAGAAAATAAAATAGCTATTCAAATGCCAAAAAGAGAAGATCAAGATGGAGTAGCTTATGACAAGAAGGGGCAAACCAAAAACGTGATAGTAACTATGGAAGGTGAAGAAGAGAGATGCACATATATAGGTAAGGATGTATCCACAGAAGAAGAGCGGGAACTAATAGAGCTAATCCATGAATATAGAGTTTGCTTGGACATAAAGATCTTAAAGGAGTGGATCCATCTATTTGTTCTCATAGGATTCCAATGACTCCATATGCAAAACCCTCAAAACAAAGACTGTACACTTACAATGATGTATATTCAGTCAAGATCAAAGAGGAGATTGATAAGTTATTAGAGATAAGATAAATACATGAAATCAAACACACCAAACAGGTTTTACCCTTGGTAGTAGTGCCAAAGAAGAACAAAAAACTTAGGGTTTGTATTAACTTGAAAAAGATTAATCTAGCTATCATTCATGATAGTTATCCTTTACCCATTACAGACCATCTCTTGGGTAGCATGCAAGGACATATATTGTTTCCTTGATGGGTGCTCGGGATACAATCACGTAGCCATCACTATTGAGGACAAGAGTAAACTGCTTTTGCTACTAAATGGAGAGAGTATGCTTTTAGGGTTATGCCATTTTCTTTGCAAATGCCCCAACTACTTTCCAAAGTCTAATGTGTCAAGTGTTCAAGGAATTTCTGAGGAAAAGCATGGAAGTCTACATGGATGACCTATATACATACTCTTCTCAAAGAATAGATCATATAGCCAAACTAAGGAAAATATAATTCGTGCCACAAGAGCTCTAGTCATTGCTCAAGTGATACCTTGGGTAGAGGTGAGTCACGAAAATTAGTCATGGTGCTCATAGGGTCATGGATATGTAGAGAACGAAACCACTTGTTACTTTGTAATAATAATTTTGATATTGCTTAAATTAAAATGTAAAAGGAAGGGTGGTTCTTGGGAATTGAAAAAGTAAGAAAGAGATGCAAGTTCTATTAAATATAAGAGAAGAGAACAAGAGTGACAGCACAAAGAGATAGTATAGTGGTAAAACATTTCCCTTGTGAGAGTGAGCTTGTGGGTTCAAATCCTCCCTCCTTGGTGAATATAAAACTCCTTATTTCCACTCATAAATTAAAGGATTTCACGTGTAGCTAAGGACTACCAATGGTCACCAAACGAGCTATGGGTGCTAGGGAAAACACACAAAAAAGTAGATATGCAAGGAGATGAGATAGAAAGTAGTATTGGGTGCAATCTCTCCCTATGCACTCTGTTTCGACAGTCCACAGAGTGCATTTATTTATAGGAGTTTTCATTATGTCAAAAATAGAGGTTACATGAGAGAAGCTTCAAAAAGCATATGTGAAAGTAAAAGTTGTTCTCTTTTGTAGAAGTCCTTTTCTTTTATTAATCGAAATCGCAATCTATAGTGATTCTTATCCTAACCACTGCTTTTACTAATTGTTTCTAAAAATACAACCCTCTACATGGGTTTATATACAAACTATATAAAATATAAATCCGATTATTGATATCCACCCTTTCCCACCTTTCATGCCCGCATGAACCTTCAATTGCAAAATCAAAATAGCAAAACACATTAATAAATTAATAAATCTCACTCCAAGAATTCCATGTTCAACACATTCCATAATTCATAACAAATTTTTTTGTCTGATTGAGTCGCGAATCATCAGCTCCTTCCATTGGACTGATTTTATTCTATCATTAGTCACTTGTCGATGATCAGCAAAAAAAACTTAATTCATATGCTACTAGTCTAGCATTTAAGTTCGATGACATTCTTAAAAAGATTTCTAAATCTATTTCAAAAAATGTTGTGAAAAAGGCAGCTTCAAATGTTTGTATATAAGGGCTCGACAAAAATGCCATTATTGTGAGTTTTCTTGGCATGACAAAAAGATAAAAAACTAAGGCATTTGTGCCTTGATTAATGTCAATGAAGTTCAAAAATGTGTACTTAGCATGTTTGAAAACCTTCAACATTGTTAGAAGCATACTCAGTACTTTATATGTCATCAAAGAAACAATATCTTTGAATGAACTCATTGATGCCATTGGCTCCCTTCCTCACGGGAAGGGCCTAGGCCTTGAAGGTAACACTAATGAGTTCTTAAAATTATTTAAAGACTACTTTGTGGGGCCTCTCTATGTGGTTTGGCAAGAGGTCTCAAATTTTGGTGCTCTGCCAAGATGCCTTAATGAATGGGTGCTTAAGTTGATTCATAAGAAAGACAACAAGAACTATATCGATAACTATAGAGTAGTAACTATAAGGAAATAATAGCACAACGGAACAGACTAGTAGATAGAGTTGAGAGAAAAATGCAAACAAAGATAGATGTAGACTAAGAGACAGAGAACTCAAATTCTCATATTTCAAAGCATAATGTAGTGACAACGATGGTGTTGTCCACCCATGCGCTCCTAATGTGGAGCTTAGATGGCCATCTAGACAGACTCTAGATGAAGGGCTTACTATTGTGCAATGCTATGTAAAGCTCAACTTGGGACATGCTTATATAGCTTTTACAAGGGAGTTGGTATAGATAAATGTAATCATGAGATACATAACAGTTTGAAAATATGCAATACATATCTCCATGACCAAAAGTCCTACCATCTCGACCTATAGGCTGGGGGGTTGGACCTCATAGAAGGGGGCAAGCCCCCTATTGCACTCCCCCCGTTAAGGTTCTATGGGAAAACTGCATGACACCATAGGAACTTTATTTTTGCCTTGAATGGCCACCCAATGGCCTTGAAGTTTATGCCCTACCTAACCTAATGGCTAGGCTCACAAAGATGATCTATAATCATCAACAGTCACACATAGACCTCATCTGACTTAGAAGTTAGAGTTACACAATTGTCTAGGCTCTCACAATGGCTTCTCTGCATAATGGGGGCCTGATAACTTAGAGCACCATGGATCATTTGTGGTCACTTGAGGATGGATTATTGATCATATCTAACACCCCCTCAATATCCACCCTACAGTGAACCACCTCCTTGATCCAATCCTAAGCTTTCGAAAGTGTTGAAGAAGTTACTCTCGTCCAAGAGCCTTGGTGAAGATGCCTTCTCCATTTTCTTCAGTTGGACAATAGCTTATCTCCAAGACCCTGTCCTCGATCAACTCGCACACATAGTGATACTAAATTTCTATGTGCGTGGTACATCCATGGAAAACAGTATTCATCCAAGAGAAAATCCTTGATGCTAAAGAAAAGCAATGTCCAGAAATTGACTTTCTAGAATCAATATCTCCTGCCCAATTTGATTCATAATATCCAACCAGAGATGATCCTTCTTCATAAATAATACCATAATCAATGGTTCCTTTCACATACCCGAGTATCCACATGCTTGCCTTCCAATGAGTTTGGCAGGGCTTATTAGAGAACCTGCTTACTACTCCAATAGCATAAGAGATATCTAGTCTGTTATTGCACAACTAGATGAGACTTCCAATTAATTTCTTGTATCTTCCAATATCCACTAGAGTTGCAGTATCTTCAATACATAATTTTTTGTTGAACTCCATAGGTGTAGAAATATCCTTGCAATCCTCCATGTTGAATGCCTTCAATATTTTTCTTGCATACGTTTCTTGGGAGATGAAAATCTTCCCTGTTTCGTGCCAAACTTCAAGGCCTAAGCAATAATGCAGTAAGCCCAAGTCTGTCATTTCAAATTCTGAACTTAGGAAATCTTTCATTTGTTGAAGAAGAGCATCATTATTTCCAGTATTCACAAGGTAATCTACATAGATTACAAGCATAATTGTCTTCCCTCATCTCTTTAGAACATACAAGTTAGCATCAGAAGCACATCTTTTGAAACCTAGATCCAAGAGATACTTATCTATCCATTGGTGCCATGCTCTAGGGGCTTGTTTCAGCCTATATAATGCCTTCTTTAGCTTAATTGTTCTTCGGATGAGGAGCTTCAAACCCTTGTGGTTGAGACACATATACCTCCTCCTTGGGGTCTCCATTCATGAATGGAGATTTGACATCCATGTGACAGATTGGCCAATGCTTATGTGCAGCTATAGCTAGTACTACTTGGATAGTAGTCATCCTTGTAGTCAGGGCAAATGATTCACAAAGGTCAATGCCTTCAACTTATGAGTAGCCCTGTGCAACAAGTCTTGCTTCGTGCTTTTCAAGAGTACCATCAGCCTTGTTCTTTGGCTTCCAAACCCATTTGATGCCAATGAATTTACACTTAGGGGGTCAATCCACTAGCTCCCAAGTTCCATTCTTCGTGATATTGTTGTATCTTGTTTGCATGGTAGCCCTCCAATTCGAGTCATGGAGTGTCTCTTCCACATTGGTTGGTTCTTTTGCTAATTCTTGAATGAGATCAACCATCAAGGCTGTGTTTACAATATGGGTGCCTGCCCGTCTTTGTTCCTCTATTCTCTATGATTTCCTTGGTCCATCTGCAACCTGATCTAGTGATTGTGGGATGGGGTTTGCAGAATCATAGAACTACCTCACCCAACATGGAAATGGATTTTGCACTTGGTGACAACAGGTTGGTGACTTTTAGGCTCATCATATCAAGATGATGCTTCCTTCTTTGTTGCCGTTAGTGTCCATGTGAAAGGCCAAATGGCCACTGGACACTTCTTTGTATATGTTCCTTAATAAAACATATAGTGGCATGGTCAGTCACAACCTATAAGTTTGACCGCATTCGTAAGACCTAAGAAGTCTGCCTTCGTGCCTGTGTACTATGTTTTTCTGCGTATTTTGTAGTCTCTGTGCTGAGTACAGTGTGCGACCTTAGGAGCTCGGTTTTCTACTCTAAGGATATCATTGTGGGGAGCACGAGAAGGAGAGCGCACTGTGGTGCATCGCAAACAAACTACTTCACTGGTATTAGAGTAGTTCGAGCCAAAAGCTTTGTTCCTTTTGTGCGAGCAAAGCGAGAACCCCCCCTCGGCTTATGACTAAGGCGGTGACCAAGGCATAGATCTTGGCATACCTTGTCATCCGAGTCACCGAATTCACCATTGGCGCCATTGGCTCGATGCAAGGGAAGACCTCAACGATCAAGGAATATAGAGGTTCCCGGTACTTCTTGGGAGGTCACCCATCCTAGTATTGTTCCCCTCGGAGCTCGCTTAACTGTGGCAATCTCTTGCCACTAAGCTACACTCTTGTGGTGTCTGAAGAAGGGGAAAGACTAAGGTTGACATTACGTTGAACATGTTTTGGTCCCTCAAAGCTTCATTCTTTGCTTTCAAAGCTTATTTTTGAAGCAATTTTGGGGTGTCTTTTGGAGCTGTTTTTGGAGTACTTCCGCACATAGTTCTCTTCACACACGTCCAAGAACATCAAGAAGAGTGTTCTTTGTACTTCTCCGACATTAAATATCAACCTTTTGGGCTGGTTTTTCAGCCACACTCGTAAAACTACAGGTTTCTTGAAAGATTTTAGTTTTGGTGGGAGCAGTCGCTGCAAATTTATGCAAGTTTTTTGAGCCAAAAACATCAGAGTTGACAGACACTTGCACGTGTTATTGGCTGGTTTTTGGGCTATGCATTCAGCCTTTTAGTGTCATTTTATTGCATATATTGAGCACATACACATTATGTACGCTTTTGTGGACACTGCTTATGTACGTCCATGTGGTCATTTATATAGCGGTTACGTTCTTTGCATAAAGCCTTTTACGTTTGATAAAGAGGGTCATGGTAAGGTTTTCTTAACAAGGAGATACCTAGATGTCGGGGTCCCTTTAGTGATGTAGGTGGAAGACTTACCCAACCTCACCATAGGAGATGTATGATAGCCTTGTTCATAGGTGCTCGATAAGCCTCGTTGGATTCTATTGGGTAACTGATTATATGTAGTGGAGTCAGTGATTCACTATGCAGGCAAACATGTCAGTACTTGCAGTTTTATGATATTTTGACACTGGTCATACGCTTATTTTGCAGTGGATACTCTGGCAAAATTTTTCTAGATTTCTGGTTTTGTCAACTATACAAGTGGTCGATTTACTCCGTGGTACACTTATTCGTTGGTGCTCGGACTCCTCTAGCTCCATTATCATTCCATTTAGTTCTCTACCATTATGGCATGAGAGGTCTTAGGCACATCTGGTGGATTAGGGTCTAGGGCTAGTGCTCTGAGGAGGAGCTATAACTTGCAGGGCGAATACCATTTTGAGATCCGAAGATTTGATGGCATAAACTTCGCTCTATGGAAGAATCAGATTAAAGATGTGCTGATTCAAAGGAGGCAATGGAAGCCAGTAAATGGAATTTAAAAGAAGCTTGTTGACATGGACGAAGATGATTGGCATGAGTTAGATGATTGGCATGAGTTAGATAAAATGGTCAGGTCTTCCATTCGCTTGCACCTAGCAGATAATGTTTACTTTATAGTTTTAGACTGTGAAAGTGCAAAGGAGCTTTGGAAGAAGTTACGCAATACATATGAAAAAGAGAGGGCATCAAACAAAGTCTATCTGATGAGAAAATTATATGAGCTTCGTATAAAGAACACAGATAGTGTTGCTGCTCATCTAAGTGAGTTTGATGCTATATTCTCTCAGTTACAGGCTCAGAAAATGGATGTGGATAATGAAATGAAAGCAGTCAAGGAAAAGAATGGTCAACGGAATAAGAGTAGAACTAAATCAAGGAAGAGGGATATCAAATGCCATTATTGTCATAAGAAAGGACACATGAAGAAAGATTTTTATGCATTAAAGAATGCTAAAGGTAAAGGACAAAATGTCGATGGGCATGTTAAACAGTTACATGCACCATCTACTTCGACTGTGAAGATTGAAGAGAAAAATGCTATTTCTGATGATGCTAATGTGTTGAAACTTGATAGTACTGTGCCAACTGAGGCTCTTATGGCTGATTCTCTTTCCCACACCTGGTTGCTAGATTTTGGTGCTTCTTTCCATGTGATACCACATAGAGAATGGTTCTCTAATTATGCAGCAAAGTCTCTTGGTACCATGAGACTTGGTGATTCTTACCAGTGTGATGTTGAGGGGATTGGAGGTGTGGTTGTGTAGTTCATTGATGGTTCAAAATTTACTATGCATAATGTACGCCATGTACCTCAGTTATCATGCAGTTTGATGTCAGTCGGTCAACTTGATGACCTTGGTTACAAGGTGGTCTTCTATGCTCAGTCCTTTCACATATCAAAGGGCAATATGATTATTGCAAAAGGAAGAAAAGTTGGCTCACTTTATCCTTTATTTGTATCATAGAAAGAACACTTGTTAGCAGTTACTGAACAGCCTATGGCTTGTATTTGGCATGGTCATTTGGGCCATATATCTCATAGTGGAATGGAAAATCTTTCTCGTTTTGGCTACTTACCTATGTTATCTTTCTTTGATTTTTCATTTTGTGAGCATTGTCAATATGGAAAGCAAACCAGAAATGTGCATAGAACCCACATTGACTTTTCAATTCAGCCTTTAGATCTCGTTCATACAGATGTGTGTGGTCCTATGCCCACTAGGTCCTTAGGTGGTTTTCTGTACTTTGTCACTTTCATAGATGATGCTACTAGAAAAGTCTGGGTATATCCTATCAAATTGAAGGATGAGGTATTCCCTACTTTCAAAAAATGGCTTGCTTCAGTTGAGACTGAAAAAGGAACTAAGCTTAAGGCTTTATGCTCAGATAATGGGGGTGAGTATACCTCACATGAATTCAGCCTTTTCTGTCAGTCTAGAGGGATTCGTAGAGAGTTTACAGCTACTTATACCCTAGTACAGAATGGTGTAGCTGAGAGGATGAATAGATCTATTCAAGATAGAGTAGTCTCTATGTTGCATCATGCAAACCTCTCACAAGGTTTTTGGGCAGAAGCAGTATTGACTGCAGTTCATGTGATTAACCTTTCACCTAGTATTACAAAAGGTTTGAAAGTGGCACAAGAGTTATGGACAGGAAAGCCACCATATTATGATCATCTTCGAGTTTTTGGGTGTGAAGCATATGTTCATATACCCAAGAATCTTAGAAAAAAGTTGGAACATAAGTCCAAGAAATGCATTTTTCTTGGATATGGTCGAGAGGGACAATTTGGATATCGCTTATGAGATCCTGAAACAGGATCAATGATCAGAAATAGTGATGTTATTTTTAATGAGTCTAAGATGCATAAACAACCCATCAAGGAGGTTGAAGTGAGAAGAGTGGTGTTTGAGGACACTAGTCCTCTGGTTAGCATGCATAAAAATGCTGCATATAGGGATGTTCAAGAGAATGTCCATTGAGATCAGTCTACACATATTCCTATTCAGCAACCATTGAGACATTCTGCACGTGTCTCACATCCACCTGATAGATATGTTCCAAGTTTAGATTTTGCTATGCTAACAGATGCCGGTGAGCCTTCTTGCTACAAAGAGGCTATGCAGACAGAGGATCATGTCAAGTGGGAGCGTGCCATGAAGAGTGAGTTGGATTCTATTCACAAGAATGGTACTTGGGATTTAGTACCTTTGTCGAAGGGCAGGAAAGATTTACCATGTAAATGGGTATATACACTGAAATTCACATCAGATAGTGCTTCTCCAAAGTATAAAGCACGACTTGTTGCAAAGGGTTTTAAGCAACAACATGGTGTTGATTTCCAGGAAATCTTCTCTCCAATGGTCAAGATGACTACTCTGTGCATGTTGCTTGGATTCATTGCAATGGAGGACTTAGAGCTAGTCCAAATGGATGTGAAAATAGCTTTGTTGCATGGAGATCTTACAGATGAGATCTATATGGAACAACCAGGGGGTTATGTAGTTCCTGGCAAGGAAAGTCTAGTTTGTAAGAAGAGCTTGTATGGACTTAAATGGTCCCCTAGACAATGGTACCAAAATTTTGATGCTTTTATGAAGTCTCAATGCTATTCTCGAAGTAATGAGGATCATTGTCTCTACACAAAGAGATGCTCCTCAATACTATTTGCTAGCATATCGTCCTCCACTTAAAATAGCTCATTACACTCATAGGCTATGATCGAGTGTGCCTTGAGGATTTCTTTCAAAACCAATGTGGGGCCAAAACTTGTAGCAAATCCACAAAAAACTCTAGTGTGGAATCCTTTTGGTAGACCTGTAGTGCAAGAAGCTCCTATCATCATTGTAGTTGGTGGTGTTGATGGACCACATTATGAAATGCAACCAATGCTACATACCTAGCCTTATGAGAGAACTCATATATATCAAATGATGTATGATAAAAAAAATCTAGTCATGAAAGTATGGGTTATGGTCAAGCAAGAAATAGCCAAAGCATAAACTTAAATCTCTTAACTCTAAGATTTCAACTATACATGATAGTGGCACAATTGAAGCAGGTACACAATTAAGAACTTGAGGATTCCTCACCCAGTGAACATTCTGAATTTCTATAAGTTGGGTGAACATACTTATTCCAAGACTAACCTATTCTCTTTAACAAAGAGAAGATTGATGGAGAATATGTACTCCAACTTGCAACAAAAGTGCGTTGAAGCCTTCCTTAGACCTAATAGATGACTATCACAATCAGAAAAAAGCTCAATTTCTCTCTACTCCTTCAAAATGAATGAGTGAAACTTTTTATACATAAAAATAGATCCTCATAGATTTCCAACAAGATCTAAATCACTGCAAATGGATTCTAGGAGGTATATTAGCCTTTCCAAATAAGATAGTCTATTTAGTTTCTAGACAAGCTATGTGCGCATATGTGTAATCACATTCACTTGTGCACTAAGAGTATGTAGAGAATAGACCAATGAGCTATAATGCTCGATACTCATAAAATCAAGCATTAAAAAAGGATAAGATTAGGTTGGAAATGATCCTTACAAAGATAGCAACAAGATGAACTAATTAGACTTGAATCCAAGTCACAAACAAAGAGATATGACTATGTTAAATTCTATTCCTATGTCCAAAGCTAAACCAGATAGGGGGTAGCTTAGCTAGGGGGTAACTTTTACGGACATAAGTACATCAAAATGATGCTCTGAATCTCATCGAGGAGGCCCATTACCCATTCCAATTAAATGTAAATGTAATGGAAGACTTTAGGTGAATATTTGAATTCAAATTCTCTTCAAAGAGTCTCCATGAATTTCTCCTTCATGATAGTTGTGTCTTTTTAGTTAGATCTCAAAAATTGACTTAATTGACTCACCATAAACTGAGTAGTGATGTGGCATATAATCTAAGAGCTCATTTTCACATACTTGAGCTTGTAAAACCTAAGTAATCTAACACTCCCCCTTAAGCTCATGTGAGCTAGTCTCCATTGATATCCTTCATGTTGAGGTTGCCTTTAAATTTTTCTAGTTTGCTTGCATCGATAGACTTTTTCATAATCTTTGCAATTTGATCCTTGATTTTGATGTATTTGATGTCCACCTCATTGACTGATAATGAACCTCTATGTGTTTATGGTTGAAATGATAATGAACCTCTATGTGTTTACTATTGAAAATCAAATATCAACCATGCAAAACGAGTCATCCATGAGTTTTGCAAGTGGACCAATAAAAAGGGAGAACCCAAACTCATGGAATCAATTTAGAAGCTCCACCAAACTCAATGAAATTCAAATCCTAACAAGCACCCACCAAAAAGTGCACCTATACTAAAGGGTGGGTGGTTAGCTAGATTGTAGGAAAAGTAAAACTCTATATAAGCAGCATCCCACCTTTTCTTCTTGAGTTGTATGCATTCCACAAGTTTCCCACTTAGTTTGGTGAATTCATAAACTCTAGCAAGCAACCCCCTTACTTGCTTAGCTCATTTTCACATGATTTTGATCCTCTCTATCTAGAGGTGTAGTTAAGCTTTTCCAACTTTGATTGTACTAAATTGTAGAACATTTTTGGTTGTCTCATTGTACTCATTTTCATTGATTTCAAGATCATTTGGTCTCTCATATAGTACCCCAAAGTGTGCCATTTCAAGTTCTTTTCCTAAGTGAGCTGTGAGAAATTACTAAGTTTGTGAAGCTATATCTCTACACATAGGTAGAGAGTGTTGCAAACAGGCAGCTTGTTTTGCAATGGATGATTCTCCCATCTAGAATATTCATTTGGAATGATTTAAATCTTGTTTGGAAACTCTTAAAGTTTAATTTAGTTTTGAAAAGTTCCATTTTAAGTATCTGTAAAGATGTAGAGAAAAAATATCAGAACAATCTGGAACATTTGGGATGATTTAACTCTTGTTTGGAAGCTCTCAAAGTTTAATTTAGTTTTGAAAAGTTCCATTTTAAGTATCTGTAAAATATCAGAACAATGAGCATATATCACTACTTGTGGGACTAGTGGAGGGTAGCCATCTTCCATTGTTGCATTGGGGTGTTAGAATCATCCCCATGAGTGGTATCACAACATTTTGGAGGCTTGAATACATCATTGGACATCATATTGAAGACTTGAAGGGATCAAGACAACTAGTGGAAGCACAAGGAGGACTTATCAAAGCAAGAAGACATCAAAAGGGGACTACATCGATCGAGATCTCAACTAGTTGAAGGTTAGGAAGAGAGAAGCTACCAAAAAGTGAAATCCACAGATTCTAAAGCATACAAAAATTTGAGGACAAGCTAGAGGAGCATCTTAAAGGCAATTATCAACCATGGAAATTTAGAGTTAGCAACTGCTTTATGGCCAAAGTAATGTGGGGATTAGTGGGTGGCATGAAGCCAATGCCTCATGTATATGATCCACAACTTCAAGGGCAAGTCAAGGCACTTGATGAATGGATAGAAAGAGATAGGAGAGTCATATTCATTCTATCCCAACACATAAGCAATAACATGATAGGGCATATGCAAGTCTTGGACACATCCAAGAAGGTTTGGGAGACCTTGGAGAGGTTGTACTCCTCGTCAACCAAGGCAAGGAATAGTTAGCTCCAAAAGGAGCTAAATAATCTTAGGAAATCACCAAGTATTAAAATAAATGAGTACATTTTGAAGGTTAAGGAGCTTGCAAATGCCCTAGGCTCAATTGGGAGCCCAATCGAAGATGACGATCTTCTTGCACACACTCTCAATGGCTTGAGAGAGGATGAAAGGTGGAAAGAATTCACCACATCAGTTTATGTGAGGGATTCCCTACCAGAATTTGATCAATTAGTCACATTGATGGTGATCGAAGAGATGAACCAAGGAGGTTCACAATCAAAGGGAATCCAAGCCCAAGTTTTCTATGCAGGTAGATGTAAAGGCAAAAGAGGTGGACAAAACTCCCAAGGAAAAGGGAGAGGAAGTTCAAAATCAAGCTTAAGCAACCAAGGAGGCTCCAAACAAAGCTATGGATCAAGAGGAAGAGGAAGGAACAAAGGAAGAGGAGGAAGATCACATGGAAGAGAAGCATCCAATAGAGAATGCTACAATAGTGGAAAACCAGGCCATTATGCAAGAGATTGTTGGTCCAAAGGAGGAGGAAATCAAGGATACAAAAGGAACCAAGGTAATTATGCTAGTACTTCAACAAATTCAGAAAATGAGAACTTGCTTATGACGTATGAGTCAAGTGAAAGACTCAATTCAGATTTTACATGGTACATTGACAATGGTTGTAGCAACCATATGAGTTGCAATAAAGATGTTTTCCTTAATTTACACTCACCGATCACTCAAGGAAATGTAGAGTGAGGGGAAGAAATTGAGCACAAGATTATACATGTGGGAGATGTTGCATTGAATGTATCTCAAAGCTCCAAGGTATTGAAGGATGTGTTGCATGTGCCAACCATCACCAAGAACTTGGTTTTGGTAGGTCAAATGGTTGAAAGAGGTTATGAGGTGAGGTTCAATGATCAAGGATGTTTTGTTGAAGACACCATGTAGGACTACAAGCTCATAGAAAAAGGAAAGAATCAAGGAAGACTCTTCACCATGGAAGTAAAGCCATCAGCCCCTCACACTGTCTACTTGTCAATTGGAAATAAACAGATTGCAGAAATTGACCTATGTTATAAAAGAATTGGGCACTAAACTTTCAAAGGATGAAGGACATGCAAAGGAAGGGCTTGGTGAGTGTTCTATCTGATCTTACATCTTAGAGTATGCAACATTTGTGGCATGCTTTTCAATTAGGGAAACGAAGTAGACTGCCATTCAAGAAGGGAGCACATGTGAGCAATGAAGTGTTGAATCTCATACACATAAATGTATTGGGACCTACAAAGGAGCCATCCATCGGAGGTAATAGATAATTTGTCACATTTATAGATGATCATTCAATATTTTTTTGGATGTATTGCATGAAGTCAAAGTGAGAGGTGTTTTCCCACTTCAAGAGGTTCAAAAACCTAGTGAAGAAGGAAACAGGGAAGTATATAAAGACTCTTCGATTGGATGGAGGGGGAGAGTATTTTTCAAATGAGTTCTCAGATTTTCTACATGAACATGGCAATTCACTTGTAGGTATACACCTCAATAAAATGGGGTGGCAGAAAGGAAGAAAAAATATATAGTAGAAGTGGCTAGAGCTTTTTAAATGAAATGAATTCTCCTGATTCTTATTGGGTTGATGCAACAAATACAACCATATACATTATGAATAGGTGTTCAACCTCAGGATTACATGGAGTTACACGTTATGAATCTTTGTGTGGTAAGAAACCCAAACTTTCACATCTCAAAGTATTTGGTTGTGTGTGTTATGTTCACATACCTCAAGAATTGAGACACAAGTTAGACCCGAAGACAGGTAGGTGTATATTTCTTGGATATTCTTCATAGCAAAAGGGTTTTGGAAGGTAGTCTTCATGGAGAAGCCCAAAGGCTTTGAAGATGAGAGGTTTCCATATCATGTATGCAAGATTAAGAAGGATCTTTATGGAATCAAGCAAGCCCCAAGGGCTTGGAACCAAAGACTTGTGGACTACTTGGTAAAATGTGTATACAATCAGTCATGCATATCCATCACTCTTTGTGAAGAAGGAAGGTAGCAAAGCTATTTTCATTTGTTTATATGTTGATGATTTGATCATTATAAGGGATGATGACACCAACATCAAGGAAATAAAGAGGATGCTTGGATGTGAGTTTAAAATCTCTGATCTAGAGATTTTGAGGTTCTTTCTTGGGATTGAAGTGATATATAAAGAAGAAGGTATATACTTGATGCAAAGGAAATACATTCTAGATCTTTTGAAGAAATTTGGCTTTTGTGATTGCAAGCCCATTTCAAATCCATTAGAAGTCAATGTTAAACTAAGAGCTCGTGAAGGTAAGAAGTGAAGGATGTGACCATGTATAGGTCAAAAACTAGTTCTCTCTTGTATGCTACCATGATAAGACCATATATTGCACATGTAGTTGGAGTGTTATCTCGATTTTCGCAGGCACTGAGAGTACCTCATCTTGTTGCAGCCAAAAGGTACTTAGCTACCTCAAAGGATCAATGAATGAAGGGCTACATTACACATTTGATGATGGATTAAATGTATAAGCTTATTGTGATGCTAATTGGGTAGGTTCCAAAGATGGTAGGAGGAGCACTAATGGATATGTTATCATGCTAGTAAAGAACATCTCATGGATGTCAAAGAAAAAACCAACAGTGGCTCTCTCCTCGATCGAAGTTGAGTATAGAGCCTTAGCACAAGTATCATGTGAGCTTACGTGGATCAAGAAGTTGTTTGTTGATCTTGATTTGTAGGTTCAACAAGTATCTATTTTTTGCGACAATATAAGTAGCATATGCTTGGCTCAAAATCTGGTGTTCCATGCAAGGTCGAAGGATTTAGAAGTGCATAACCATTTTATTAGAGAGAAGATCATGTCAAAGGATTTCAAGATGGAGCATGTTAATACAAATGACCAATATGCAGATATGTTTACCAAAGCCTTGGATGGAGTAAAGCTACAACACTTCAAGGCATGCATTGAAATGAAGGACCTAGGCATTGAAACTTAAGGGGAGTGTTGAAAATGAAGTTTCAACCATGAAAAAGGACTCATACACAAGTTTTGCAAGTGGACCAATAAAAAAGGAGGTCCCAAAGTTATGGAATCAAGTTATAACCTCCACCAAACTCAATCAAATTCAAATCTCATCAATCACCTACCAAAAAGTGCACCTACACTGATTGGTGGGTGGTTAGCTAGATTGTAAGAAAGGTAAAACTCTATATAAGCATAATCTTGCCTTTGCTTCTTGATTTGTATGCATTCAAAAAGTTTTTGACTTATTTTAGTGAAGTCATAAACTCCAGCAAGCAGCCACCTTGCTTGCTTAGCTCATTTTCACATGATTTTGCTACTCTCTATCTAGAGGTGTAGTTAGGCTTTTCCAAATCTGATTGTACCAAATTGCATAGCATTGTTTGATCTATCATTGTACTCATTTTCATTAATTTCAAACTTCATTTGGTCTCTCATATAGTTCCCTAAAGTGTGCCAAAGTTTCAAGTCCTTTGCTTGAGTGAGTTGTGAGAAATTGTTAAGTTTGTGAAGCTTCTATATCTCTCCACATAGGTAGAGAGTATTGCAAACAAGTAACCTATTTTGTAGTGGATTGTTCTCCAAGTTGGAATATCCATTTGAGATGATTTGAAGCTTGTTGGGTAGCCCTTAGAGTGTACTCTGATCAATGAGTTGTGAGAAATTGTTAAGTTTGTGAAGCTTTTATATCTCTCCACATAGGTAGAGAGTATTGCAAACAAGTAACCTATTTTGTAGTGGATTGTTCTCCAAGTTGGAATATCCATTTGAGATGATTTGAAGATTCATTTTAAGTATTTGTGGATATGTAGAGAAAAGCTCAGAATAGTGAGCATATATGACTGCTTATGGGCCTAGTGGAGGGCAACCATCTTCCATTGTTGCATTGGGGTGTTTGAATCATTTACCTTCATTTACGTCTTTCATGGAACATTGCATTGCTTGCTAGATGGATACTTGAAATGTTTTACCCAAATAATGTGAACTCTTTAATCTCCACATCCATTTCCTTGAATAACTTCTTTAGCCATATGATCTCACATGTAGCAAGGGCTAAGGATCTTTACTTAGCTTCAATAGATGATAGATAAACTATGAACCATGTAGCTCAATCCTCTAGCAATGGTTCTTCAACATTTTACACCATTCCCTTCTCATCAGTATTTACTATCCTTGTCTTTTCTTTGTGTGGATTTACTCATTGATGAATCAAAATATTCTTCCTCCATTGCAAATCCATACTTGAGATCCTTTGAATGCATGGACCACTCAATTCCAAGATCTCTTGAAACCTATCTGCATGTTTCTTTTTGATTCCCCCTCTCAATACTTCAGCCTTGAACCTTGTACACATGTCAAACACATATGAATTTTGTGTGATACAATACAACCATACCTTTCTTGAGTATTCATTATAAATGTAACAAAGTATCTATTACCTACGAGGGAGGTCTCCTTTATTGGCCTCCATGCATCTATATGCACAATGTCTACCGGTCCATGTGCTACATTGTTGATCTTCTTGAATGACATCCTAGTTGACTTGCCAAGTTGGCATGCTTCACATATTTCATATAACATCTATAATGAAAAATAAGGTAGTCCTCTTACCAATTGCTTCTTCTCCATACCCTTGAGCCTTTAATGTTTATATGGCCACACCTTTTTTGCCACAAATCCAAATCTCCAATATTTTTGTCTCCATAGGTGATGAGCATGGCTTTGTTGGTTTGTCCTTTGACTATAAACATTCTTCCTTCCTTGTTACCTTTGGATGTCTGCTCCTAGCCATTACTTGGATCTTCTATGAACCATCCCTTGTGATTAACTTCTCAATCACAAGGGATTGAACCTCTTTCTACAATTTTCCCATCAAAGATTAGATTTTTAGCGATGGTGGGAATATTAAGTACTTCATTTCAGCTCCTTGCTTTGTGGTTGCCTTCAAAATTCAAATCTTCTATTTGTTGTATATTCATGTGTTTGATGAGTTAGCATAGTGACCTTGGCCTCTATAGTTGTTCCTTCCTTGATTTTGATAGGAATCCTTGGCGTAATCCCATTTCTTTCCCCAATTATAGCATCCATTGGAATTTTAGTTGCTTCTACTTCCATATATGATTCCTCTAATTCTACCTTTTGTTCTTCCTCTTGAGGATTGACCTTCATTTTGATTGGACTAGATTCCTTTATTCCTTTTTAGTAGTTGCATCTACCTCCTCCTCTTAATCTATCTCTATTTCCTTTGCCTCTTCCTCCTTTTCCTACATAGAAGATATGATCTTGGCTACCATTTGACTTGTTGCCTCCATGGTTGAGTTCTTTAATCACCGTAAATGAAGGGAGTTTCTCAAAATCGGGTAATGAATCACTTAAATAGATAGAGGTAGTGAAAACCTTCCATTTTTCATCTTCTCTAAGCCCATTGCGAGTAATAGAAGTGGAAGTAATATATGTTGCTTGACAACCATATTTGATTATGTTAGAATCTTTATGATTTGACTAACATGGAATATTGAATGAATCCAACTTTCTGTTGGAAGTTGTAATTCATAAGCCCACATGCCATATTTCTTAGATTAATTCATAAGCCCACATGCCATATTTCTTAGATATTGGAAAAAGACCACAATATCTTGGTGACAACTTGGTGCATTTACCAATTTTAACTTTTTTTAATTGTTCTAGAACTCATAGATAAACTTGGTCCCCATCTTGAAAAGAAACTTCACATGTTTCCACATTGGCATGAGCTTTAGCTCAATCTTGAGATCTTTTTGTAACTTGAGCTTAAAATTCATATCTTTAAGGAATTTTCGAGCTACCTATACCCTTTCATTTTGGAATCCAATTGCACATGGGGACTTGGGTTCAAACCCATGCATCAATATGAAATGATTGAATTCAATTGCCATATTCTTGGCATTGATATAGGAAAATTTAACTAGGGGGAGATAGTCTTCCCAGCCAATCTATTTGGAAGTTTCATATGTTTTTAATATGATTTGACCACTCATTTGGGGATGTTTATGTGTGCTCATGATTAATTTAGTTTTTGGCCTACTTAAGATCGCTCGCAAAAGCGACTCATAAATTTATCATCTATATTGAGGAGTATGTCCAAAGGAAGTCCATAGAGTCAACAAGGTTGATTTATGAATATCTTTGCCAATTATGTAGCCTTATAAGTAGTCTTGACTAGAATAAATTGAGCCAATTGATTAAACATATCCACTACTACCCAAATTGAGTTATTTCCTTTTTGGATGTGTGCACTAACTATGAAGAGAATCACTACTCAGAAAAGTCTATTGCACATTACTCACTCATTGACTAACCAAATATGTAAAGTTTTCAATGAAAATTTGTATGAGGTGTTGCCTAATGTTTGCACACCTTCTCCAAGTTAAATCATCTCAAACAATTTAGTAGATCTTGAAAAATGATCCAAATAATCAACCTATGTCTGAAACTATCCTCCTATATAGTGGACTTTGACACCTGCAACTTCTAACACATGGTTCTCCCAAACTAGAACCTCTTTAATCAAATGCTTTTAGCGATAGATGGCTTACCTTCCAACCTAGATTTTGACTCCTCATTTGTGCAAAACTTTACACTGTGCACTGAGAACTAATCAATTCTTTGACCGTCAAGATCGCGCCTGTTTCAAAAGACATTCATCACTTCTTCACATACAAATGTTCCTACACATAATTCTCTCAGCTTTGATCAACAAATTCTTCAAATACCTTTCTTGAGTTACATACACTCCATGTTGAGTATATGAGATCTCCATGCCCAAGAAATATGACAAGTCTCCCAAGTCACTAATCTTGAACTCTTTCTCCATTTGTTTCTTGAGAATTTGTATGCCCTTCTCATCTGTACCTGTAAGAATTATGTCATCAACATATATGCACATGTAAATGAACCCATCATCACTTGCTTTGACAAGCACGCTACTATCTGCTTTAGATACTTGAAATCCAAGTTCTTTCAAGAACTTCACAAGTCTATAATTCCAAGCCCTTGGGGCTTGCTTCAAACCATACAAAGCTCTCTTGAGCTTACATACATATTCTGAATACCTTTTATCTCTGAACCCTTGTTGCTCCATGAAAACATCATTTGAAATATACCCATTAAGAAAAGCATTCTTCACATCTAATTGACATAATCTCCAACCTTTACATGCAGGAATGGCTATGAGTGTCCTGATGGTTATCATCTTTGCCACATGACTATAAGTCTCATCATAATCTATACCATATGTCTAAGCATACCCTTTCACAACAAGTCTAGCTTTATACCTAAACACACTTCCATCTACATACCTCTTTGTCTTGTAGACCCATTTGCATCCAATGATCTTCTGACTATTTGGTTTAGGAACCAAATCCCAAGTCTCATTCTCCATCAATGCATCATACTCTTCTTGCATAGCTTTCTCCCAATTTTCCTTACCTTTTGCCTCTTCATATGTAGAAGGGTCTTTATGTGCTTTCACCATGTAAGCATAATCTTTAGTAGTCAAAAAAGAAGTGTCATAGCTATACCTTGTAGGTTGCCATTTGTGTCTTGATGACCTTCTGAGTTCTCCACTTCTTGAAGTTTCTGGTTCATCACATTCTGGATCAAACCTTGGCACTTCTTCAACTTCAACTTGTACTTCATTGTTCTCTTCTTCATCAAATATGTGAACCTTTGATTTACCTTTCTTCTGATTCAAAACTTCTTCATCACCTGCATGATTATTGATTGTACCTGCATACCAAGTACCTTGCTCATCAAATGTAACATCCTTTGATACAAGGAATTGCTTTGTGGATGGACTCCACAACCTATAACCCATTTGCTTGTCATCATATCCAATGAACACATACTTTTCAGCTTTAGGTTCCAATTTATGCCTCAACTGAGATGGCACATATGCATAAGCCAAACATCCAAATACTTTGCAATGATCTAAGGTAGGTCTCTTACCCCACCAAGATTCATATGGTGTCATACCCTGCAAGGCTTTACATGGTAACCTATTAACCAAGTATGTAGTTGTATTTACAACCTCAACCCACAAATAATTTGGATAATTTTGATTTTGCAAAGTCAACAAGATTTCTATTTCTCCTTTCTGCTAGACCATTTTGTTGAGGAGAGTACCTACAAGTAACTTCCTTTTTTATACCTGCATTCCATAAGTAATCACTGAACTCATTAGAGAAATACTCTCCCCCTCCATCGGCCTTAGTCTCTTCAACTTCTAACCTGTGACTCTTTCTGCATACACATGATAATGTTTAAATGTATTGAATACCACTGATTTATCTTTGATCACATATATAGTGATCCACCTGGTAGCATCATCAACATAAATCACATAGTATCTTGAGCCATTAATACTGAAATCCTTTGATGATCCCCACACATCTGTGTGTACCAACTCAAGCTTCTCTGAATACATGAAACCATGCTTAGAATATGCTTGCTTATGAGCCTTACCTAATTGACATGCCTCACATATGTATGTCATATGTTGACTTGCAACATTAGGCAATCAAAGCACTAAACCATTGTTAACCATATCTTTAATACCTCTTTCATTGAAATGTCCAAGCCTTTTATGCCAAAGATCTAACTCAGAGATCTTATGTCCTCCATAAGTGAACAAGGCATGACCAACATTACCTTGAATCTTCAATGTGAAGAGTCTTCCTTCTTTCTTCCCTGAAACAATTTGTTTATACCCATTGATAGGGTCTTCCACAAAAACTCCATCATTAGTGAACCTTACTTCATAACCTTTTTCAACAATTTGTCCTACACTTATCAGATTCTTTGGAATTGTAGGAACATACAAAACCTTACTCAGAAGAGTACTTCCATCCTTGGCCTTCATTGATCCAATTGACTTCACATTGTGCTTTGTATTATCACCTGTTTGAACTACATGATTAGTTACCTTATTCTCCAAATCAGTCATCAAGGCTATATTACCACTCAGGTGATTGTTACACCCAGAGTCAATGTAGAAGACTCTTTGGTCTTCACTTTGTCTTTCACAAGTTGCATTCATGATTAAGGTTGAGTCTTCTTTCTGATCTGAAGCATAGTTGTAGTAGGTATTGTTGTAGGATCGACTTTGGAATCCTCTACCTGCAGTTCTTCCAAAATAACCTCTACTACCTCTACCTTTGAAATTACCTCTTTGGTTTCTACCACCTCTTCCTCTTGAATTAAAGTTCTCATTATATCCTCCATTATTCTGATTATTATGCCAACAATCATGAGCTAAATGATTTGTCTTACCACAAATCCAACAAGCTTTGGCTCCATCTTTATTGCTTCTACCTCTTCCTCTACTTTTGCCACCTCCTCTTCCTCTTAGGAAGTTGGATTGGCTAGTTGTACCTTCTTCTTCATTTAGTTGTTGTTTACCTTTGCTATTCTTCTTCTTATTCTTTGAATACACTGCTTGACCTGCACTCTTATCACCATCACCTTTGAAATCCTACTCAAAAGTTAGCATGTGTTCTAGCAACTGATTTAAATCAGGAATGAAATGATCTAGTGACAATTCAGTAGACAAAATGAATGGCTTCCATTTCTCATCTCCTCTCAAACTTGTGAGGATGTGCCTTACCAATTTATCCTTCTCAATATCTTCATCAACTGCTCCTAATGCATCCGCAATGTCCTTCATCCTTGTTACATAATCAGAATTGAGAGGCCTTCTTCTTGAATGTGGTAAACTCTACCCACAACGATGCCTTCCTTGAATTTGTAGTATTTTGGAAATGCTCCTCCAAAGCATTCATATGTCACTTGCACTTTCAAGTCGTCTAATATGAGGTAGCAAGTAGTCATTGACTCCCATGTAGATAATGCTCCTTGCTTGAGCATCCTTCTTCATCCAAGTCTTCAACTCTGAGAGTTCATCCCTAGTTGGAACACTAGGATCTTTGAATTGTGGTTTTTCTTATTCACCTGTGATGTAACCTATCGGATCTTTGCTCATGAGATGAGCTTCTATCCTCATTGACCAAGCTGGAAAGTTTTCTCTATCCAATTTCTCTATCTGAAGAGAATCTCCCATCCTTTCTTCACCTGTGTATTAAATTCTTCAAGATTTATGAGGAATAAGTGTACCTTCAAATGAAGTTCCTTTTGATCTTCTTGATAGCTTCATACCTCCTTCTCAAGCTTTCTCTTTAAACTTTCACCTTTTGAACCTTCAAGTGTTGGTTTCTGTATGACTATAGCAGTCGGGGTCCTCCTTTCTTCTATTTTGATGATTCTTGCTCTGATACCACTGATGGAGAGTGTTAATATCCAAAAGACAAGCTATCCTTGATATTAGAACACTTCTATATCATGAATACACACATCTACACATATATAACACACACACACACATACACACACACACGCACACATATATATATATATATATATGGATAAGAAAAAGAAAATGAAAAAAATTAGAATATATAATTAAATCTATACATATTTTAGGTTTAAGTCTATATTAGATGGCTAGTTTGGATCCGACAGAGAGAATGGCATGTCCTTATACTCAATGCAAGTATCAAATTTATTAGAAACGATGGATTCGTACTGCACATGTTAGAGAATATGGATCCTTTGATAAAAGTCAATACAAAACCTACACTACCATTTTCATGGTCCTCGTGGTGAGTAGGTGGACCCGAATGAAATTGCACTGATAACCTCTTGTGGATCTAAGAGAACAAAAAAGGAGTTAGAAGTACAAGGTACTAATAGCATCACACAAAATGAACACATGGAAGAAATGCTAGAAGCATTTTATGAGTGGACGAAGATCACGATGGTGGAGAAGATGTCGTGAGTTTCATGGACACAATAGAATTTGCACAATCAGAAGATGATGAAGAATACGAAAACATGTGAAGACTAACTCATTTACCACTATACAATGAGCAAAGATATCTGTATTACGTGCATCACTTGCGATGCTCAATCTCTAATCCATTTATGAATGGTCAGATAGTAGTGTCTCTGAATTGTTCAGGTAAGTGGATTTGAAATAAACTTTCATTGCTCTATCAAATAAAATAACTTTATTTACTAATAAACGATATTAGTAAATAAAATAACTTTATTTACTAATATTGTCCTAATTGCTTATTGCAGGCTTCTTAAAGATCAATTTTTGCTTGAGGGCAATGACATGCCTGCAACACATGGAGATGCAAAAAACTTTACAATCCATTGGAATGGACTACACTAAGATTCATGCTTGTCAGAATGTTTGCATCCTCTTTTGGAACGAGTATGAGCATCTCCACATAGTCCAAAGTGTGGAGCAAATAGATTTAGAGAAGACCTTGTGGGCGAAGCAATCCTCGTAAAGGTTCTTCGCCACTTTCCTATCATTTCACGAATTAAAAGCATGTTTAGATGCAAATCCATAACTGAGTTAATATCATGGCATGCAAAGAGTAGGTCTACAGATGGTGTAATGCGAGTGCCTTCGGACTCTAATCCTTGGAAATACATAGATAGTAAGTGGTGAGAGTTTGCTAGTGAGCCTCGAAACATACATCTTGGCATAGCTATGGATGGAGTAAATCCATTTGGTTTACACAGCTCTTCATGGAGCACATGGCCTATATATTTGGTCAATTATAACATTCCACCATGGTTGGCGATAAAGAAGCGTCATTTATTATTAGCTCTTATTGTGCCAGATAAGTATAAGGTAAAAAACATGGATGTATACCTTGGACCACTTGTGGAAGGGCTACACAATTTATGGGATGGATTACTGTGCATGACATGTCTCAACCTATAAGAAGACGAGACGTGCGAGTGCAAGACATACTTATGTGGATGATGCATGCTTGGCCTGGTTATGGTGAATGTTTAGGTTTGTTGATTTTGGGTTACCATGCTTGTCCCTTATGCCGACCATGACTCAAAGCACGCTATTCCAAAGCATTGCGTAAAACTATCTATAAAGGACATCATAGATATTTGCTTGATAGACATGTTTTATATGAAGGACAAATTGGTCAAGAAGCACAATGCCAAATGAAATCTAATGATTGGAAACCACTACTGACATGAAACGGTTGTCGATGTTTCATGAACTCCCTTATTGGAGCAAGTTATTGATCAATCATTTGGTAGACTCGATGCATATTTTTAAGAATGTGGGAGAGATTCTCTAGAAGACTTTGATCAGAAAGAAAGAAAGCAAAGCACAAAGCGAGGACTTAGAAGAGCGATGTTGTATGCAAGATTTGTGGGCAATTACTAAGTATCCTTACCAAGAGCTCCTTGGGTGTTTCATAAGATGGAAGAGCAATAAGTGAAGAAGATAATTTTAGAGTTTCAAACATCTATTGGATGCATGAGGTATCTAAAGATTGCTTTCATACAAAACGATGATCTTGGAGGGCTCAAGTCTCATGATTGGCACAAGTGTTTATAGTTTGTGATCCATATAGCTTTAAAAGATTGTCTTTTGGAGGATGTGCAGACAACCATTTATAAAATTAGTTCCTTGGTACGGTGGATCTCTTCTAAAGAGATCAATAGAGCTAGCATAGAGAGTGTGAAATTCAATGCTATCGAGGTTCTTTGTATGGTAGAGAAATACTTTCCCACAAGAATTCTCACTATTCAACTTCATTTACTGGTTCATGTGGTAGATGACGTTGCAATAGCAGGAACTATCCATAGTCGATGGATGTTCTTTTTAGAGCACTTTATGAAGACATTAAAAGGGTTTGTTCGATAGAGAGCACATCCAGAGGGTAGCATGGCAGAGGGATGGATCGTACAAGAGTCTCTTGTATTCATAAGTGAGTTTCTACATATGTCAGATGCAGAAATGCCTCGCTTATGGAGCGATGATGAAGATGTTCATGTCGTAGGTGATGAATTGCAAGGTAAAGGGATGCAGCTTTCAGAGAGAAGGCAATGAAGTTTTGCATCATTTACTTTGAGCCTATGCAGAAGTGGCTAGAAAAGTATGAGCTTGCCAAGGAGACAAACACAAAGGAAAGAGATCAGTTTCAAAAGATTATTCTACTTGATTTTTGCTCCTTCCAGAAAGTCTTTGACCTCTTCCACCCTTTCCAACGAGTAGATGACTAGATACAACAGTTTCACAAGCAAAGGCAGCGAGCGAAGATATCTCTGAAGAAGAAGAAGAACTCCCAAAGGGATGTGTTTGAGAGTATTCTAAATACGGTGCACTATGGTCTCATGGAGGACACTTTCATATTGCATGAATTGATAAAAATAGGTCTACTTTTGATAGTGGGGTGATGATGAAATTTTTGCAAAAAAGTAGAGCTAGTGAAAGAGACGATAATGCTCAAGAAGGCCAGCTAGATTATTGTGGAGTGATTCAAGATATCTTGAAGGTATCCTTTAGGAAGTTTGATTACTTTTTTTTTTATGTGAAATGATTCAAAGTAGTCACCTCTGGAAGAAACACAAGAGTGAGGCGGGATAAAAGTGGTTTGCTTCAAGTCGACTCCATTAAACTATGGATGGATGAAAGAGATACATTTGTACTTCTCGAGTAGTATGAGCAAGTTGTTTTTAAACCAGATTCGAAAGAACCAGAGTGTCTATTTGTTTTACAAGTCTCCCCACGTAGTAGAAAAATTTGTGAGAACATAAATGTAGAAGAAAGTCCATCTGTAGTGGACTCTAAGATTCATTCGATAGTTGAGGAGGAAGAGATCATTCTCTGAGATGAAGAGGTCCTTGACGAAGACGAGATACACGATGAAGCAATAGATGATGATCAAGAAGAAGCTAACATACGAAGAGATTTAGAAGTTACCAATATAGAGATAGATATTCTCTGTGCATCGGATCTCCAAGAGGATGCTAGAATAGAAGATTTTTGAATCAAATACTTGTACATACTAATTTTTGTTTTTTTTTTGCTATGTTCTTTTGTACACTACTGTTTATCTATATTACCTTTATTACCATATGCTAATTATTTGAGTTCTTTTGTTATAGAGCACGATGGGAGATAGTACTCCAGTCAATCCACATTCCATGATAGAGGAGCAATTCTAGGTTTCATGTCTCAAGTACCTCCCGCGTTTATGGCCGCTGCGTGATAGTACTGGATCACTCATGGTAGCACTCCCCCTGGCCTCACTCCTACCGACCTCACTCCTACCAGCCTCATTCCCATCGATGTCACTCCTGTCGGCCTCACTCTTGTGGGCGGTGCTACTCCTGTCGGAGGTATGTCTCCTAGCTTTATGACTCCACCATGACCATCTTCTCAGCCATCCCCTAGTGGCTCTAGTAGTAGGCATGTGCGTTCAACACCTCTGCGCGATACAGGTGCTGGCCTGTCTCATAGGTCGAGGTCATACTCTAGAGTAGGAGGTTCTAGGAGTGGATCCACAGGTAGCTCTGGAGGAGGCGGCTGTTGTGGAGGCAGTGCGATGGACATTGTGTTGTCCACTTCTAATCCTAGAGTGAGTACCTCAGATGTAGGTTTGCCACGTGGTACACCACATGGAACACCATGCACACCTTGGGGTGCTCATGACCATGATGACTCGAAGGTGTATAGTATCCGTGATGGAGCTCAAATGATGGATGCAGCCAAAAAGGCCATGCATCAGCATATATGACAGCTTTGCTCCATACAGTTTGGACAATCTATCATGTTGAAATGGAGTGAACAAGATAAATATCGTAAAAAATATATCACACAAATGATCTATCAGGAGTTTTGACCAACACATGGGCATCCTCTTGTCAGTTTAGAGTGGATTGACCACACCGCATGTGAGGTTATGTCCCGTCCATGATCTGAGGCTCGTGATGCTTTTAGAGTAGGCTTACTAAAGCCTATATGGTTAGATGCTGAGTAGTGGGATATGATTCGTGATAAGTAGCAGCAGACTCCTAATCGATATCACCAACAGCGAGATGCCGCAGCCACATGTTTAGATACAGTTGGACCATCACATTTGGACAATGGTGGATATGACACTATGCGTCATGAATTTTTTTGTGTTAAGAATGTCATGTATGTTCATCTAGCGTTCGGTATATTTGTTGCAGAGCTGGCAATGGGTCATCCTCCATCTTATTGTTAGTGTCCATGTGAAAAGCCAAATGGCCAATCGACACTTCTTTGTATATGTTCTTTAATAAAACATATAATGGCTTGGTCAGTCATAGACTATAAGTTCAACTGCATTTATAAGACCTAAGAAGTCGGTCTTCGTGCTCCCTGTGTACTGTGTTTTTTGCGTATTCTGTAGTCTCTGTGTGGAGTACCGTGTGCGACCTTAAGAGCTCAGTTTTCTACTCCAAGGATATCATCATGGAGATCGCGAGAAGGAGAGCACACTGTGGTGCATCGCCATTGAAATACTTCACTAGTATCAGAGCAGTTCGAGGCAAAAGCTTTGTTCCTTTTGTGCGAGCGAAGCGAGCACCCCCCCAAGGCTTTCTCCAAGGCTTATGACTAAGGCGGCAACCAACGCATACCTTGTTATCCGAGTCATTGAAATCATCATTGGCACCATTGGCTACGTGTGAGGGAGGAACTCAATGATCAAGGAATATAGAGGTTCCTTGTACTTCTCGGGAGGTCACCTATCCCAGTACTATTCCCCCCGGAGACCACTTAACTATGGAAATCTCTTGCCACTAAGCTACACTCTTGAGGTGTCTGAAGAAGGGGAAAGAATAAGCTTGAAATTACCTTGAAGATGTTTTGGTCCCTCAAAGCTTCATTCTTTGCTTTCAAAGCCTATTTCTGAAGCATTTTTGGGGTGTCTTTGGAGCCATCTTGGAGTACTTCCGCACATAGTTCTCTTCACACAGGTCCAAGAACATAAAAAAGAGTGTTCCTTGTACTTCTCCGACATTAAACTGTAAAACTACAGGTTTCTTGAAAGATTTAAGTTTGGTTGGGAGCAGCCGCTACAAATTTGTGGAGGTTTTTTGAGCCAAAAACATCAGAGTTGACAGACACTTGCAAGTGTTATTGGCCGGTTTTTGGGATGTGCGTTCAACCTTTTAGTGTCATTTTATTGCATATATTGAGCACATACACATTATGTATGCTTTTGTGGATACCGCTTATGTACGTCCATGTGATCATTGATATAACGGTTATGTTCTTTGCATAAAGCCTTTTACGTTTGATAAAGAGGGTCATGGTGAGGTTTTCTTAATTGGGAGACACCCAGATGTTGGGATCTTTTCGGTGATGTAGGTGGAAGCTTACCCAGCCTCGCCATAGGAGATGTATGATAGCTGTTCATAGGTGCTCGATAAACCTAGTTGGCTTCTATCGGGCAATTGATTATATGCAGTGGAGTCAGTGATTCACTATGTAGGCAAACACGTCAGTACTTGTAGTTTTATGATATTTTGACACTGTTCATATGCTCATTTTGCAGAGGATACTATGGCAAAATGTTTTCAGATTTTTGGTTTTGTCAACTATATAGTGGTCGATTTACTCCTTGATATAGTTATTTGTTGGTGTTTAAACTCTTCAAGCTCCATTATCATTCCATTCAATTCTCTACCATCATGGCATTAGAGGCCTCATGCATATCTGGTGGATCAGAGTCTAGTGCTAGTGTTTTGAGGAGGAGCTATAACTTGCAGGTCAAAGAGCATTTTGAGATCCGAAAATTTTATGGCACAAACTTTGCTCTATGGAAGAATTAGATTAAAGATGTGTTGATTCAAAGGAGGCAATGGAAGCCAGTAAATGGAATTTCAAAGAATCCTACTGACATGGATGAAGAGGATTGGAGTGAGTTAGATGAAATGGCCAGGTCTACCATTCGCTTGCACCTGGCAAATAATGTTTACTTTATATTATTAGACTATGAAAGCATAGAGGAGCTTTGGAAGAAGTTATGCAATACATATGAAAAAGAGACGACATCAAATAAAGTCTATCTGATGAGAAAATTATATGACCTTTGTATGAAGTACACAGATAGTATTCTTACTCATCTAAATGAGTTTGATGCTATATTCTCTCAGTTACAGGCTCAAAAAATGGATATGGATAATGAAATGAAAGCAGTATTGTTGTTATGCACCTTGCCTTCATCATGGGATACATTTTGCACAGCTATTAGCAATAGTGCACCTAGTGGTAAACTCATCTATGATGACATATGTGGAGCACTCTTGAGTGAGGAGATTCGTAGAAAGTCTATGGTTGGCACTCAGAGTGGAGATGCATATAATGTTCGTGATTCTTACCAAGGAAGGAATCAACAACGTGGCAGGAGCAAGAACAAGGAAAAGAATGGTCAATGGAATAAGAGTAGAAGTAAATCAAGGAAGAGGGATATCAAATGCCATTATTGTCATAAGAAAGGACACATGAAGATAGATTGTTATGCATTAAAGAAAGGACAGAATGTTGATGGGCATGTTAAACAGTTACCTGCACCATCTACCTCGACTGTGAAGATTGAAGAAATTAATGCTATTTCTAATGATGCTGATGTGTTGACACTTGATAGTACTGTGCCACCTGAGGCTCTTATGGCTGATTCTCTTTCCCACACTTGGTTGCTAGATTCTGGTGCTTCTTTCCATGTGACACCACATAGAGAATGGTTCTCTAATTATGCAGCAAAGTCTCTTGGTACCGTGAGACTTGGTGATGCTTACCAGTGTGATGTTGTGGGGATTGGAGATGTGGTTGTGCAGTTCATTGATGGTTCAAAATTTATTATGCATAATGTACGCCATGTACCTCAGTTGTCATGCAGTTTGATGTCAGTTAGTCAACTTGATGACCTTGGTTACAAGGTGGTCTTCTATGCTTAGTCCTTTTGCATATCAAAGGGCAATATGGTTATTGCAAAAGGAAGCAAAGTAGGCTCACTTCATCCTTTATTTGTATCACAGAAAGAACACTTGTTAGCTATTACTGAATAGCCTATGACTTGTATTTGGCATGGTCATTTGGGCCATATATCTCGTAGTGGAATGGAAAATATTTCTCGTTCTGGCTATTTACCTATGTTATCTTTCTCTAATTTTTCATTTTGTGAGCATTGTCAATATGGAAAGCAAACTAGAAATGTGCATAGAACACACATTGACTCTTCAATTCAGCCTTTAGATCTCATTCATATAGATGTGTGTGGTCCTATGCCCACTAGGTCCTTAGGTGGTTCTCTTCACTTTGTCACTTTCATAGATGATGCTACTAGAAAAGTCTGGGTATATCCTATCAAATCGAAAGATGATGTATTCCCTTTTCAGAAAATGGCTTGCTTTAGTTGAGAGTGAAAAAGGAACTAAGCTTAAGGCTTTACATTCAGATAAGGGGGGTGAGTATACCTCACATGAATTCAGCCTTTTCTGTCAGTCTAGAGGGATTCGTAGAGAGTATACAACTCCTTATACCCCAGTACAGAATGGTGTAATTGAGAGAATGAATAGAACTATTCAAGATAGAGTAGTCTCTATGTTGCATCATGCAAACCTCTCACAAGGCTTTTGGGAAGAAGCAATATTGACTGCAGTTCATGTGATTAACCTTTCATCTAGTACTAACAAAGGTTTGAAAGTGGCACAAGAGTTATGGACAGGGAAGCCACCATATTATGATCATCTTCGAGTTTTGGGTGTGAAGCATTTGTTCATATACCCAAGAATCTTAGAAAAAAGTTGGACCATAAGTCAAAGAAATGCATTTTTCTTGGATATGGTCGAGAAGGACAATTTTTATATCGCTTATGGGATCCTGAAACACGATCAGTAATCAAAAGTAGTGATGTCATTTTCAATGAGTCTAAGATGCATAAACAACCCATTAAGGAGGTTGAAGTGAGAAGAGTGGTGTTTGAAGATACTAGTCTTCCTGTTAGCATGCATAAAAATGTTGTACATAGGGATGTTCAAGAGAATGTCCATTCAGATCAGTCTGTACATATTCTTGTTCAAAAACCATTGAGACGTTCTGCACGCGTCTCACATCCACTTTATAGATATGTTCCGGGTTTAGATTTTGTTATGCTAACAGATGGCAGTGAGCCTTCTTGGTACAAAGAGGCTATGCAGATAGAGGATCATGTCAAGTGGGAGCATGCCATGAAGAGTGAGTTGGATTCTATTCACAAGAATTGTACTTGGGATTTAGTACCTTTGCCAAAGGGTAGGAAAGCTTTACCACATAAATGGGTATATAAGCTGAAATTTACATCAGATTGTGCTTCTCCAAAGTATAAAGCTTGCCTTGTTGCAAAGGGTTTTAAGTAGCAACATGGTGTTGATTTCGAGAAAATCTTCCCTCCATTGGTTAAGATGACTACCCTGCGCATGTTTCTTGGATTCATTGCAATGAAGGACTTAGAGCTAGTCCAAATGGATGTGAAAACTTATTTCTTGCATGGAGATCTTAGAGATGACATCTATATGGAACAACCACAGGGTTATGCAGTTCCTGGCAAGGAAAGTCTAGTTTGTAAGAAGAGCTTGTATGGACTTAAATGGTCCCCTAGACAATGGTACCAAAAGTTTGATGCTTTTATGAAGTCTCAATGCTATTCTTGAAGTAATGAGGATCATTGTCTCTACAAAAAGAGATGCTCAGATGGTAGCTTGATATGCTTGATACTTTATGTTGATGATACGTTGATTGCTGGGAAGTCCTCTTATGATTTGTCAATTCTCAAAAATAAGTTGAGTCAGATATTTGATATGAAGGATTTGGGGGCAAACATATTCTTGGCATGCACATTACTCGTTATAGGAGTAAAAGATGCATATACTTCTCTCAAAGTGAGTACATATCCAAAGTACTTCACAGGTTCAATATGCAAGATGGAAAGGCATTGAGTACAACTTTACCCACATACGTGAAATTGAGCAAGGATGATTGCCCCAAATCAGATGAGGAAAAGGAATTCATGACCAAAATTCCCTATCAGTCTACTATTGGTAGTCTCATGTATGCTATGGTAGCTACGAGTCTAGACATTGCATTTGCAGTGGGAGTTGTGAATAGATATATGTCTAATCCTAGCAAGAAACATTGGGAAGCGGTAAAGATGATTTTAAGATATCTGAGTGGCACTAAGGACAAGTGTCTATGCTTAGGTAGAGGGAAAGCATCCATTATTGGTTACACAGATTCTGACTATGCTAGTTGTGTAGACAATCGTAAGTCTACATTCGGGTACATTTTTCATTGTGCTTGAGGTGCTATCTCTTGGAGATCTCGTCTTCAAGCATAGTATGTTGCAACAAGTGAGGCATGTAAGGAAGCGTTGTGGCTTTCTCTTCTTGCTTTTGATATGGGTTTACCTTAGCATGTACCTCATTTGCTCAGTGATAGTCAGAGTGCCATAGCTTTGGCTAAGAATCCAGTCTATCATGCAAAGACCAAGCACATTGAGGTGAGGTATCACTTCATTTGAGATTGCTTAGCCATTGAGTGCATTATTCTTAAGAAGGTTCAACTCAATTCTTTATCCTTCTTTATTTTTCTCCCATAGTTACTTTGTTTGTATTGGCCTTTATTGGGAGATTCTTACCGTTAGTGTCCATGTGAAAGGCCAAATGGCCACTAGACACTTCTTTGTATATGTTCTTTAATAAAACATATAGTGGCTTGGTCAGTCACAGACTGTAAGTTTGACCGCATTTGTAAGACCTAAGAAGTCTTTCTTCATGCTCCTTGTGTACTGTGTTTTTTGCGTATTCTGTAGTCTCTGTGTGGAGTATCGTGTGCAGCCTTAGGAGCTTGGTTTTCTACTCCGAGGATATCGTCGTGGAGATCGCCAGAAGGAGAGCGCACTGTGGTGCATTGCCATTGAAATACTTCACTCCAACACAAACAGAGGAGGCTTATGGATATCATCATGGATTGATTGCACTATTGGAAGACTTGGAGGGACGCAATGCGATCATTTCATGGGAGCATCTGCGATGAGGTGATGAATTTGGAAACTTGGTTTTTGCTTGTTGTTTGTAAATCTCATGTGAATTTATCTCATTTCATGAATGTTCTTTGTTGCAAAACCAATGATATGGATGTTTCGGTCCTTCTGTACATACATATGGCAGTGGTGTGCCACAATTTTGTATTTGGTATATATATGGCAGTAGTGCACCAGAATTTTGTATTTGATTCTTATATGGAAATGCTTTGCCACATTTTGTATTTTCCTCATATATGCCAATGGTTTGCCACACTCGTGTACATGCTTCATTTATGAAATATATAACTTATTTTGTACATGGTTCTTGGTTCATGGTTCATTTTGATCATCTCTTTTGTGTTCGATAGTATTTCGCTTTATGAAATCATATTTCGGTTTCCATTAGAGTACACATCACATGTACTTGGTTTTTTTGGGTAGAGTGTATTCTCTTTTGCTAAAGAACATCATGGTAATGTTGCTATAGCAAAAGATAACACACTCTGCCCAAATTTTTTTTGCAGATATGGTCGTTGCTATGCATGACGGTACTCCGAGGATGGTCGTCGGTATGCATGATAGTACACCCAGCAGTCATCGGTACAAGCATCGGTACGAGCGTCGGTATGAGCGCCTGAAATACCGATGCTCTTATTAATGCTCATATCGATGCTCATACCAATGCCTATACCGGTGCCTATACCATCGTTTTGGTTCTGACATCTATACTGGCACAAGCTATACTATCATAAATATCTAGATCAATTACATACCTAAATGGAAAGTGATTAAGAAAAATATATTGGAGGAATTTAGCCTTGACAATATCGCACAAGATATAGAATCTAGTATAAGTGCGCTTATTAACAAGCAGTTTGAAAATATAAAATAACAATATCATGGGAAAATTCAAGATATTGAATCCAGAGTAATCAAATATATTGAAACAAATTTTGAAATAATGTCCATATCCATCTCAAATTTGACTCAAAGAATGAAACAATTCTTTGAAAGTATAAAGACAATGGGTATAAATTTTGGAATGAGAAAAACAATGTTACTTATGAAGTTTCAAATGTGAAAGATATTTTTGAGATGTTGTTCAACCAATGAAATAAATCCAAACATCCATGGGTAAAAATGAACATCAAGTCCGATTTCATAGTATGTCTACTCTCACTATTGATCAAGAACATTCAGATGAACATAAAAGATCCACCCCTAGAGCTACATAGAAGAAAAAATAGGTTTTGAAATTGACCCTTTAAGGTTTGATCAATTTTTCCATATGCTTTTGGATCGTGCTGCATATAGAGATGCATGTAGATAAATTTGGTAATTAAGCTGAAAGGAAGATTTGTAAGTATCATGAACATAAACCTTGCACTTGAATATAGGGGAATGGATCAATATTTTGATTGATCCAGCTCTAATCCAAAACCATATAATCTAATTAGGGAACAATGGAGGCCAAAAATATGTGAAGATATGCAATCTAATCATCAAGAGAGTGGGATACTGTGAGAAGTGGAGAATGACATGCCTAGGACTCACCTCCCAACCTATTTATAGCCCTTGCCTAGTCACCATCTAGAGTTCTCTCCAAGGTCCCTCTACTCATCTGGCCATCATGAGTAGGTACCTTGTATGAACTCCCTGGATTTTGGCCTTGGCTATTCCCCAATCAAGGAACTTCTCGTTCCTCCAAGCACGTACATCTTTGGAATATAACACTCTCTCCCCCTTCTAAAGATCATTGTCCTCAATGATATAGAAGGAGCTATAAACCTAGGAATCAAAATCTGTGATTCCAAATAATAAGAGTAGAGTGTACTAGATGTCTGAAATACTAGATAATAAAAAAGAGGACCATTCATCTCTTTGCTTCCTATCTAGCATTTCCATCTATAAATAGTAGTCCTTGCCTTGGGCATACTGTAGGAATCCCTATGAGGCCCAATGAGTCCATAGTGCGCAACATAAGAACTCGGAATATCCTCGGACTCCCTATGCCTAGACCTTGATTACTAACTTGTGACGGCTTGTCACTTGTAGAAAACTTAGCAACTTGCTCTTGTCTCCTTGGAATACCCATTGACAGCTTGTCATATGGTATAATTGTGCAAAATCACTTACTCCACTAGAGTAATGAAAACCATTATGCTAATTCAAAACAATGTGACTATGTCCCAATCTCTGTGGAAAAATACTTAAGATAAATGTAAATATTTTCCAAATAGTGCTTAATCCCTAAGCTCGAGTAAATTTGCTCGATTTACTCACTATAATGAAATGAAACTCAAGAAATTCTCATCATGGTCCAAACTGCAAATCCAGACTATGGACCAAGATATCAATGTGTCAATGATCTAGACTGTGGATCAAGATATCAATCTGTCAATAATCCAAACTATGGACTAAGATCTCAATCAGTCACATCCAAACTATGGATCGAAATCTTGATGTGTCATATATATATAATCCAAACTACAGATCAAAATCTCTCCCATACAAAGTAAGTCCCAATCCACTCTGTGGAACTAAGTCCATCATGCCAAATGAAGATGTACTAAGAAAGTGTAGCAACTAGTGGAACTACCACTGCCTTCTCAATAATAACATGCAAGATGTTCCAAGTGGATGAAACTTGCTTTATCCATGAGCACCATCTGATCATCACTATGATCAAATCATTCCTAACTAGGAATAAGCAGTCTCAAGTAAACTACTGTAATAATCTGGCACTCCCACATATAATGAGGACCATAATATGAGTCCACCAAGTACACTGAAAAATGGTAAGTAGATGTGTGCACACTCATGGCCCACTAGGCTAAGCATCTAGCTCACCTCATACACACTATGTATGAACCATGGCCTATTGTCAAGCATATCAAATAAAGTAGTACGTACTCTATGAATTTCTTCTTAATGCAATTGCCTATTCACAGTTCTTATTTGCAAACCTTGCCTTTCCGCTTCTAGGCCACTTGCCTACAGACTTGCCTTGTTTGCGATCATATATAGAGTGATTGCCTCAACTGCCCCTCTATTGTCTAATAATAAGAAGATCATATGAATGAACTCCAAATCATATAAAAAATACAATCTCAAAGACTTCTCTCCCATACCATCTTTCCTACACCTAGGTAGAATACAAAGTTTCCATACCACCAAACTTTATACCCCACATAGATGTGTATATAAGGTTAAAGTCGAACACTTCTCTCCAAAACAATAAGAATAACTCGGTGAGTGATCATAACCATAAATAATGTAATGAAATCATGAAGTGTTCCTGAAGTGTTTCCTTCCCTTTATGGAAAGAACAAAGTCATTCCTATGACTCTATCACTCATAACTATCTCAACTCATCTTGAGTGAGAAATGAGAAACTATATAATAAATCAACTCAAGTAGAGTTGTGAAGGATGCGGCTTGCATCAGATATCAAGTCATGTGACTTGAATCAAATATTGACTTACAATAAATTGAAATTTATACAACTTGTATGAATCCAATTATACGAAATGAGATCAACTAGCAAAGTTCTCCTATTCCATGCTCTCATGGCACTGTATATATTCTTGCACATTCCAATGTTGGTTTCATAAAATTGGAAGAGAATGCATTTCAAAACTATAAACTTTGATGCAAAAAGTATCCAAACAAATATATTTGAGAGCAAAAAAATTATGCAAATTTATTAAAATAATTTCATTCTTATGCAAAATGATTCAAAACATGATTAAAAACTCCTAATTATCATAATTGAACACTCAATTCACTCAAAAAGAGTTTCTCGCCAGTCAATAGCCATCTAAAAGCTTGTGTAGAGATGGCTTGAAATGGTCAAAATATGGATTATAACTAGCCAAAAGAAAGATCTTAAAGTCGAAAATCTATAGCAAGCTGAATTTCTTGATTTGGATATTTTATGAGGAAGTTATGACCAAAACAATGAACCTAGGTGAGTGGGCAGCATACCTCCTTGAAGAAGTATAAAGAGAATTACATACTCTCTATAGGTGGTTTTTTTATTATCAATGATAGCTTCCAGCCACTCATTGGAAAGCCCTTGAAGTCTTGTTTTTATACCAAGTGGAATCGTCCAATTTAGATTTCATATAAGAGAGTTATGCCCAATTTAGTCAATGTAGGTATGCTAATCTTGCTTTTTCTCTTATTTCCAACCTTTCTTTTTCTCTATCTATGTCTTTTCTCCTTCTTCTCTTTCTCTGTATTTCTCTTTCTTTCTATCTCTACTTCTTCTCTTTCTCTTTTCTCTTTCTTTCTTACTTCTCTTTCTTTCTTTCTCTCTCTATCTCTTTCTTTCTTTTTCTTTCTTTATCTTCTCTCTCTCTTTCTTTCTGTTTCTTCTTATATTTCTTTCTTTCTCTCTCTTCCTTTTTTCTCTTTCTCCTTCTCTCTTTCCTTCTTTTATTTGTCCTATTTTTTGGCCTCTCATTTTGTTGCTTTCTTTGTCTGGAAATTACAATACATATAATAATGCGATAGTTCTTCCATAAAGCAGCACGTGGCCTGATGGATAGGTCATTCATCTCATAATTTGGATGTCGGGGGTTCAAGACCCGTGCTACACAATTTGTGAGGGGAGGAATCAAATGTTGAAAATAATGATGTACCAACCTAACGTCGATGTCGTTTCTTTTACACGGAATATTGAATTCTATTTTTGCTTATGTGGAGTCACGAGAGATGCATATCATCGCAAAAAAATCATCCTGAGGTCTCCATTGTTGCTCAGATTTCTTCTCGCGTATGGCGACGATGTCCGAAATTAGCATGTAAGCTTTCCATTCTTGCAAGCAAAGGATTCTTCTTCATCTCCATCAAGCTCTTCCCCCCAAGGTCTCTCTCCCTCGATCTCTGATACCAAATGTGAGAAGTGGAGAATGACATGCCTGGGACTCACCTCCCAACCTATTTATAGCCCTTGCCTAGTCACCATCTAGAGTTTTCTCTAAGGTCCCTCTACTCATCTGGCCATCATGAGTAGGTACCTCGTATGAACTCTCTGGCTTTTGGCCTTGGCTATCCCCTAAGCAAGGAACTTCTCGTTCCTCCAAGCATGTACATCTTTGGAATATAATAGATACCAACTGAAAATCAAGAAGAATCTAACAACTGAAATTGTAGAAGAAAAAGGTTGAGAAAATTTTGAAAGATAGATTGAAAGAGGATAAGAAAGAACATGATAAAGCAATTCAAGTGAAAAGTAAGAAAGATGAAGCATTGTATGTGTCAGATAAAGATAAACTAATTGATCAAGAGAAGGTATAAAGTTTGAGAGATCAATTGAATCATGAAAATAATAAGTAGGAAAATAGTGAAAATGAACATGAGGATAGCCACAAGAGTTAGTGAGAATTATAGTTCAAAAAAATGAGCAAGAAGATAGAGAAAAGAAAAAGAGATATTCAAGGATATTGTAAAGTGAATCGAGAAAAATATGAAAAATTTTGCAGAAACTTCTAAGTCTTTGAAATCATTAAAACAAAAAAAAAAGAAATGATATTGCAAAAATGTTGTGATCAATAATTAGATTTTATATGTGATCCAAATTGCTTATAAGCTACATCTGGATTGTTGATATATTTAGGTAGTGATGTTTGCAAACACACTAGGCCCACCGGGGCACTTTTTTCCCTCTTTAGGAGGTTTTTTTCCCCTCGGCTTGTATATATGACTATTGCCCTAATGGGCTACTTATCTTTGTACATTCTAGTGGTAATACATTCAATATTGTGTGTTGCACTCCAAGCTTCTTCTTTATTCTTGTGCTGTTTGCATGCTTCCATAGACATCTAACTCCAACAATTGGTATCAGAGCAGGTCGCCGCTTCATCTAGGGCATCGTCTACACCTCTCCCATTGCAATCTCAAAATTGCATGAATTTTGGTGAGCATACTCAATGTGTTTCCGAGACCAAAACAACTTTGCTGTGTGGTGCTGAAATCATGATTTGAGCTCGTTTCGACCTCCTAACAAACTATCGTAGCGCTTGTGCATGCTATTTCATCTTTTTGTGCCAAAGGTGTATACCAGTTTTGATTTGCCAGTATAAGCGTCTCAAAGCCTGCTACACGTTTAGTGGAATTCATCCGGGTAGTTCTGTTCAAATTTTTGAGATACAATCAATTTTCTACATCAAGGTATTTTAGTCACTGGCCATGGCTGAAAGCAGTGATGTATTTCGTATGTTGGTCGTTGAGGATAAGTACCAACTACCCATTGTGGGCTTATATGATGCGACATGTATTGGTTGCAAAAGGACTATGGAACATTGTGCAGGGTTTTGAAAAATGTCCTATCACACCTACAACTGTTACAACTGTAGGTACTGAAGCTGATGCAGAAGGTGTCGAAGATGATGATATTCTGCATATTCCTGTTTGTGCTGCAATTTGTGATGCACCTACTGTAGAGAAAATTTGTTGGGATGGCATAGATGCCTAGGCACATGCAGTGATAGCTTTGTTTGTCAAACATGCAATTATTCCTCACAATCGCTCTTGTAGAATAGCTAAGGATGCTTGGGATGAATGAAGGTGATTGTATGGGCAATTTTCTAACAAAGAACAAAGACTTGAAGGAAAAGTTGATTTTTGCTGATGAGGTTATACCAGATAGCTCACTTGTGCAGACGATTCTGAATGGTCTTCCTGATTCATATCAGATTTTTGCTTCTACTCTTCGGTTGATGATGAAATGCAATCCAAATGCCTTGTCATTTGAGGAGTTAGTCTCTATTCTGTTGCAGGAAGATCAGTCCAGAAATTGGGTATGGAGAGGAGAGATGTCATGATTTGATTATGGGAAGGGGAATGTATGAATGCAAGATAAGTTCATGAACATGAATGATGAGAACAAATGAAAACCATACACATGAATCAATTTTGAAAGGAAGAATGGTCCAAAAAGGAAGCTTCTTATACACTTTCAAAATTTAATTCATATGCATAGGTGTTTGTGGATGGTATGTATGCATGATGAGAACAAAAGAAAACCATACACATGAATCAGTTTTGAAAGGAAGAATGGTCCAAAAAAGGAGCATCTTATACACTTTCAAAATTGAAACATATACATGCGTGTTTGTGAATATTATGCATGCATGTGGGTCATGATTTATGATTATATAGAAACTTATCCTCACAATCTCAATAGATAAGCCGGTTCAACACAAGATTGAGGAGCCTTCTCACTCATAGAAAGAATTAAAAGAAGATATGTAAAAATCATATAAGAGACAACATTAGGGCGAAAAACACCCAAAAAGGGGCCGTTTGCTAATGACGGATTAAGAAAATTGACAAATACAGTCTTTCCATGTATACAAGAATATAACAT
The DNA here is from genome assembly GCA_020310875.1 of Ceratopteris richardii. Taxonomy (NCBI): domain Eukaryota; kingdom Viridiplantae; phylum Streptophyta; class Polypodiopsida; order Polypodiales; family Pteridaceae; genus Ceratopteris; species Ceratopteris richardii. Next base: position 59,595,256 of record CM035425.1, on the reverse strand, counting down.
TCATGTCTCTTTTAATCGTATGAAGAAATACTTTTTTTTAAGAAAATATGATTTAAAGCACTACTGAAGTGATGGACTTTTTTGTATTCAATGTACAATTTTTTGACTTCATACAAAAAAAAAAATTCTTTTGCACACCACACAATGCAAATCCTTAAATTTTCAATAGAGAAATGATTTTCGAAGATACAGAATATTTTTGGGTTCAAAAAATTCAATGATGTTTTGGTCACAATTGATACTATTGATATATTTAGGTAGTGATATGTGTGAACACACTACGACCACCGAGGCACTTTTTTCCCTCTTTAGGAGGTTTTCTCCCCCGACTTGTATATACACCTATTGCCCTAATGTGCCAATTATCTTTGTACATTCTAGTGGTAATACATTCAATATTGTGTCTTGTGCTCCAAGCTTCTTCTTCCTCCTTGTGTTGTTCGCGTGCTCCCATAGACGTCTAACTTCAACAATTGGTATCAGAGCAGGTTGCCACTTCATCTTGGGCATTGTCTACACCTCTCTGGTTGGAGTCTCAGAATTGCATAAAATTTGGTAAGCATACTCAAGGTGTTTCAGAGATCAAAACAACTTCACTTTGTGGTGTCGAAATCGCGATCTAAGTTCATTTCTGCCTTTGAATGCACTATTATAGCACTTGTGCATGATATTTCATCTTTTTGTGCCAAAGATATGTACTAGTTTTGGTTCAGCAATATAAGCGTCTCGAAGTTTGCTAGAGGTCTAGCAGAACTCATTTGGGTAATTCTGTTCAACTTTTTCAGATACAATCATTTTTCTGCATCAAGGTATTTTAGTCAGTGGCCATGGCTGAAAGCAGTGATGTATTTTGTATGTTGGATGTTGAGGAAAGCTAGATGGTATGAACTACCCATTGTGGGATTATATGATGCATCATGTATTGGTCCCAAAAGGACTGTGGAATATTGTGTAGGGTGTTGAAAGTCGTCCTGTTACACCTGCGAATACATGTACTGCAAATACAAGTGCTAGAGCTGATGGAGATGGTGTCGAAGATGATGATATTCTACACATTCCTGTTTGTGCTGCTATTTCTATTGCACCTACTGTAGAGCAAATTCATTGGGATGGAAGAGATGCTCAGGCACATGCGTTGATAGCTTTGTCTATCAAGCATGCCATTATTCCTCACATTCACTCTTACAGAATAGCTAAGGATGCTTGGGATACACTTACCACATTGTACCAGGCTAGGAATGAGGCTTGTGTTACTTACCTCCGAAAACAATTGGAGATTGAGCACATGAATGAAGGTGATTCTATCGATAGTTTTCTCACAAAGATCAAGGATTTGAAAGAATAGTTGATTTCTGCTGATGAAGTTATACCAGATAGCTTACTTATGCAAACCATTCTAAATGGTCTTCCTGACTCATATCAGAGATTTGCTTCTACTCTTCGTTTGATGATGAAAGGAAATCCAAATGTCTTGTCATTTGAGGAGTTAGTGTCTATTCTGTTGCAGGAAGATCAGTCTAGGCAGAACAGGTCCATCATGTGTGTTGGAGATCAAACTTTCTTGGCTAGTCAGAAGGGCAAAGGTAAATGGAGCTCTTCTACTAGTTAACAGAAATCTGCAAACGCTGCACATTCAAAGAAGAAAGACAAAGATGAGAAGAAATTAGAAAAGCAAAAAGTGTTTGGCAAATATTGTAAAGCAAATGATCATGTCATTAAGAGCTGTCCAAAATTGACTGCTAAAGAGGCAAAGAAGAAAGAGGCCAGAATGGTTGTTGCAGAGGCCTCTACACTGGAAACAAAGTCTGCTAATCTTGTGCAGGATGAAGAATGGGCATTTACTACTGTTTGTAGTTTTGACCCATCTTCTCATGAGCAGTGCATGTCTGCAGTAGACTCAAATGTTTGGTTCTTTGATAGTGGGGTGACAAAACATATTACCTCGTAGCACAGTTTCTTCTCTTCGCTGTATAAGATCATAGACTATGAAAGATCTGTAAATGATTTGGCATGTGAAGTACATGATTCTCAGTCTATGTCAGATGCAAAGCTTTGGCATGCATGCTTTGGTCTTCTGAATTTTGCTAGTTTGGTACGCTTGTAGAAATCTGAAATGGTATCCTCTTTGCCCAAACTTGAGGCACCTAGAAAACATGTTTGTGAAGGCTGTATTTTGGGAAAAATGCAGCATTCCTCCTTTCCAAAAGATGGTTTAGTACGGGCTACTCAAAAATTGCAGCTTGTACATAGTGATGTCTATGGTCCTATGGAGACATCTTCTTTTGGGAACTATCTTTACTTCATGAATTTCATCAAATTATGATTTTTCCAGGCATGCATGGGTACATCCATTGAAGGCAAAGTCTAAAGTGTTTATATGCTTCAAACAATTTCTAGCTTTGGTTGAAAATCTGTCAGCATGTAAAATGAGCACTCTCCATTCTGTTCGAGGGGGGGAGTGTATGTCTTCTAACTTTAATGCATTTCTGGCTGAATGTGGGATAAAACATCAAGGTACAATGCCATATACACCTCAACAGAATGGAGTTGGTGAATGGAAGAATAGGTCACTCATGGAAATGGTGAGGTGTATGGTCAAGAGTCATGCTTTACCACATAGTTTCTGGCTTGAGGCTGTTATGTGTGCAGCATATGTACTTAACAGGTGTCCCACTAAAGTGCTACATTCTATCACTCCATATGAGGCTTGGCATGGTTGCAAGCCATCTGTTGCTCATCTATGTGTTTTTGGTTTTCTAGCATATGCATTAGTGCCTGAACAACATCGCAAAAAATTGGATGATAAAGTAGTAAAATGTATTTTTGTTGGGTAAATCTTTGAAAGTAAAGGCTATCGTCTGTATCATCCCCAGACTAAACGCATTCTGGTTAGGCGTGATGTTGTTTTTGTGGAAGATGCCATTCAACCATTGCTTTCATGTACTAAGGAGACATCTGTTAGCTCCAAAGACATGTATGATAGCTTGCCCCCTCTTTTTACAGGTGGACAGTCTAGTATTGGTCCTAATGAGGCAACTTCTCAGCCTTTGCAAGTTTCATGTAATGATGTAGATCATTCCATTTCTCATGTAGATTTACATGATGCACTTGTTGATGAGAGAGCTGATATTGAGCAGGCAAAGACTATGCCAAAATGGCTGGCTTAGAATTTGCCTGAGAGCAAATTAGATGACCTCTATCATATCATACTCCTTCAGGCTCTCATAGTGCCTCTTTTGCAACATATTTCTATGTTATGGCTGCCTCTAGTCTCTACGATGAGACTGAACCTGTTTTGTTTGATGAAGCAAAAAATTTAGAACATTGGATGGCTGCAATGCAATCTGAATATGATGCTATCATGATAAATGGTACATGCTCTTTATGTGACTTGCCTCCTGGAAAGAAGGCCATTGGCACTAAGTGGGTATACAAGCTGAAGTGTAAACTTGATGGAACACTTGATAGTATAAGGCTAAACTTGTTGCAAAGGGTTATGCACAAGAAAGAGGCATTGATTTTGATGAAACCTTTGCTCCTACTTGCCGAATGACTACTGTTTGTAGCATTTGTGCACTTGCAGCTCATCATGGTTGCAATCTACATCAGTTGGACATTAAAACAACATTTGTGAATGGTGACTTGCATGAAGAAGTGTATGTTTTTTAGCCCCCCGGATTTGTGCAGAAAGGGCATGAAAACCAGGTGTGCAAGTTAAAGAAGGTATTATATGGTTTAAAGCAAGCACCACATGCTTGGTATGAAAAGATACATGCCTATCTCATTGCACATGGTTTTGAGAACAATCCAACTGAAAGCACCTTATATGTTAAGCATTCTAATGATGTGCTTCTGATCATTGTGGTGTATGTTGATGATATGCTGCTAACTCATCCTCATGACATGCATATTTCTAATTTTAAGGCTTTGAAGACTTTAAGCATATTGCCACTCCTATGGAGACAAGTTTATGTGTCAAACAAAATATATTGGCACATTATTGCAGTATTACTCGGCTTTGAAGACTGTAAGCCTATTGCCACTCCTATGGAGACAAGTTTATGATTGAGTCTTCATGATGCTGGAGATGCATTTGATGTTGTTCTCTATCAACAAGCTATTGGATGCTTGATTTACTTATGCATTACTCGGCTAGATATTCAGTTTGCTTTCTCATAGATGAGCAGGTTTATGCATTGCCCAGGTGTCAAGCATTGGCAGGCGGTTAAGCGCATCTTTCACTACTTGAGTGGTACTCGGCTACTTGGATTGTTTTATCCCAAGGGGGGATCACTACCGCCAGATTTTCATGCTTTTTCTGATAGTGATTGGGCTGGTTGCTATGACACTCATGTGTCCACTAGTGGTTTTTGCTTCATGCTTGGTAGCTCATGCATATCTTGGCTGAGCAAGAAGCAGCCTACTATGGCCACTTCCAATTGTGAGGCTGCGTATAGGGCAGTTTTCAGAGCGAGTATTGAGTGTGTGTGGCTCAGACGCCTTATGAATGATTTGGGTGTTGGTCATTCTTGTGCCACCACCATCTTTACTGACAGTCATAGTGCATTGGCAGTTGCCAGGAGCCCTGTGTGCCATGCTCGCACTAAGCACATTGAGGTGCATTATCATTATGTCAGGGACAGGTTCTCTGATAGAGAGATCAACTTGGCATATGTGCCCATGCAAGAGAAGATTGAAGACCTTTTCAGGAAGGCTCTACCTAGGGAGAAATTCAAAGCTTTCCGCAAAGCTTTGGGCTTACTTCGCTTTGAGCTTACTTTGCTTTGGGCTTACTTCCTTTTGTGGATTGATTCCACATAGCTTGGCAGTTCCTCATACATGAGTGCCAGCTCCTTGTTAACCGCATCACTCACAAGGGGGATTTTTTGATATTTTTAGGTAGTGATGTTTGTGAACACACTAGGACGACTGGGGCACTTTTTTCCCCCTTTAGGAGTTTTTTTTCCTCGAGCTTGTATATACGCCTATTGCCCTATTGGGATACTTATCTTTGTACATTCTAGTGATAATACATTCAATATTGTGTGTTGTGCTCCAAGCTTCTTCTTCCTCCTAGTGCTGTTTGCATGCTCCCATAGACATCTAACTCCAACATATACATCAAATAAAAAGATTGTGTTTTGCTTCCATGTGCACAATTTTTTGTCTATAAATACTTGCAAAGTTGATGAATCTAGGTTTCCCACTTTAAGCATTCTCTGTATTTCTCTAAGTGTTCAAATGGCTTCTACTTCTTGTCGTGCTTCCAATCGTGTAACCTCATGTGAGGTTTACAACAGAAGAGAGGATTCTTCATGGAAACCTCCTTCCAATATTTTGGAGTGGCAACCTGTTGAATGTTTAATTGGAACATTCAAAGTCATTCATAAGGATTATGCAGAACTTATATATGCAAACAAATGTGTTGAATTTTTCAATAGTATTTAATTATTTGCATATTTTGTAGATTATCAGGTGCCATCAAGGAGGAGTGCTTATGGAAATCTTGCATATCTACATGCTCCTTGCACGTCTTCATTAGATTGGGATACTCCTGATCATTCAAGAGTTTTAAGTTTTCTATGCAAAATGAAAGATGACATCCGAAGGGCAATGTCAGCAAGCCGAATTTCAAAGGATAAAGATTCAATGGTTTTTCCTCTTCATTGTTTTGTAGAATGTTTTAAAAACATGTTGTTATAGAAAAAAAGAAAATTTCATTGAATAGGAGAGTTTCAATTTTAGATATTGGTGATGTTTTAGGTAGGGAATGGCATAACAAAGAAGCTCAAAAGCTAGGAGACATCATTTTATGTAAAGTTAGTCTGAATTCTCTTTCAATTTCACATCAAATATCTCAACAATCACTTGTTTTAGGATATGATTACAAAAGGTGGAAAAAAAGCTTGGACTCTGGATACCCTTGGATTCAGAGGAGAGTTGTCGAGAATTTGAGTTAGAATTTCTATTGCAACTTGGAAACTAAAAAATGTAAGGGATCTCCTTGAGTTCCTTGATGAGGTTTCAACACAGTTCAGATTCTCAATTGATGGTGCAATGATAAAGATTAGATCAGAGAAAACACTATCTTGCATTACACTACAACATATCAGGGTTATACCAAGGCTTTTATCGAGGAGAATGAGTGGGTACGAATTTGCCCCGACGTCGATGTATGAGTCGGTATAAGCGGTAGTAGCAAAGCATCGGTATATGCATCGGTATAAGCGTTGATATGAGCACCGGTAATACCGACACTCATACCGATGCTTATATTGACAACGTGCTGAACATACCATCGCATACACCGACGTCCTGTTGGGAGTACCGACGAGCATACCGAGGACCATATGTGCATAATTGTTTTTGGGCAGAGTGTGTTGTCTCTTGCTGTAGCAACATTAACATGATGTTGTGTAGCAAAAGACAATACAATCAGCCCAAAGAAAACCAAGAACATGTGATGTGTATTTCAATGGCAACCAAAACATGATTTACTATAGCAAAAAACTATCAGACACAAAAGAGATGAGCAGAATAAACCATGAATCATGTACAAAAAAGTTATATATTCCATAAATGAAGCATGTACAAGAGTGTGGAAAATACAAAATTATGGTACACCATTGCCACATAGGAGTGTAATACAAAATTGTGGCAAAGCACTACCATATATATGCTCAAGGGAATCAAAACCTTTACACCTACATTCCTACAACAAAGCATATGCATAAAATGAGACAAATTGACATGATATTTATAAACAACAACGAAAAATACCAAACCAAGCTATAAGTTCACCTCATCATAGATGCTCCCATGAAATGATCGCATCGCGTCCCTCTAAGTCCTCCAACAGTACAACCAATCCATGATAATATCCATAAGCTTCTTCATTTCGTGTCGCAGGATGACCCACTGCCAACTCCTATAGTAAATATGCATAATGTTAGATGAACATAAATGATGTGCTTAACACAAACAAATTGAATAATTAAGATGATACTTACAAACTGGTAATGCATACTGTTGTATCCACCCCTACCCAAATGTGACATTCCAACCGTATCTAAATGTGTGGCCATCGCATCTTTCTGCTGATGATATTGGTTAGGAGTATGTTGCTGCTCGTTGTGAATCGATTCCCACTCCTCATCATCTAACCATACAGGCTTTGGTAAGCCTGCTCTGAAAGCATCGCGAGCCTCCAACCACCAATGAGACATCACCTCGTGTGCCATGTGCTAGATCCACTCTGAGCTCACAATAGGATGCCCAGGTGCTAGCCGGTACTCTTCGTATGTCGATTGTGTGATATAATTTTTGGAATCTTTATCCTGTTCGCTCCATTTCAACATGATAGAATGTCCACACTGTATGGAGCAAAGTTCTCGTATGCGTTGACACTGTCGGAAAGATTTCCATCTTCAAGTTGATATTCAGGGAAACAAAAATATTTTTTATTGGTGATATCTAAACCCCCTCTATATCATTGTTGATAAATTAGCTTGAAATGACCTATTTTCACAATTACTAAAGCTCATATGTGTATATGATATGCTTTTACCCTAAAAAGCCATTTAAATGTGTGAATATATCAATTAGCATGTAGGGGTATGGGTAGAAACTTATAGGTTTAGCTAAATAAAAAGGTATATAAAGAGTATTTATGAGTGTTTCCAAGGGTTTATATGTATGTGTAGATGTTAAATTGATATGTGTGAATATTAACATTAATATAATGTGTGAAAACCTTTGATTTCATAAATGAATGATTATAGTTAAGTAAATTATCATACATTTTTTACATTTATTTAATATAAATTAAGTTATGGTTTAATTAACTATCTTAATAGTGAGTGTATATGTGAACATTAAGGTATTTAATTATATTAAAACCTTAGTGTAAGCTTAAATTAAATGTATTAATAAATTATTAAAATTAAGGACAATTAGATTAAAATGATAAATAAAAAATGGATAATTAATGAGTGGTGTGTGTGAGTAAATACTTAAAGAATGGTTCATAAAAGATGTGTAATTAAAGTAATTTAAAGTGTGGTATGAGTGAATGATGCACTTAAAGTGGATAAAAGTAAAACCTACATGTAAGGTATGTGTGGAAAGTGGTTTAAAGAATGGAGTAAGTTGTGTGGTTAAAGTTAAATAAAAGTGTGGTGAATAAGTTTGGGCAAAAGTGTGGATGAGGGAATAAAGCAAAATCTAAAAGAGTGGTAGGCTCATGTCACTTTCTGTGTATATATATATATATATATATATATATATATATATATATATATATATATATATATATATATATATATATATATATATATATATATATATATATATATATATATATATATATATATATATATGTGTGTGTGTGTGTGTATATGTATGTTGTGCTAGTTCTTTCCTAATGATTTTTACATGTAATTTTCTTCTTCTCCTTCATTTCCCTTTCCATCCCATTACTGTTCCCTATATGAAAGAGAGAGTTATATGAATTTTTTTATCCTCCTCCTCATATTCAGAGAGAGAGGATAAGTTTTTTCTCTCTCTCCATAGGCTCGACATAACTAGTGGGCTAGTGGCATGCACAGATCTCGTAGTGTGTACAGGCTGAAATCGATAGTAGAGAGAGTGAGGTGGCTCTGGCAACATGCGATGGCACAAATAGAGAGAGAGAGAGAGAGAGAGAGAGAGTTTTTTTTTTTAATTTTATTTTATATATTTTCTTTTTTTTTCTCCTCCTCCCTTCTAACGGCACTATAGGAGCGCAGTGCACACATAGAGAGAGAGATTCTGGCTAGTGCTGTACACCCAGACCAAGAGTAGAGAGAGAGAGAGAGAGAAGACTTTTTTGATAGCGGCTTAATGTGTAGATATGAAGAGAGAGAGAGAGAGAGATAGAAACGAGATAGAGAAAGAGAGTTTCAAGTTTTTGTTTTCTTGCTTTATGAATTTCAATGAAAATTGATTAATTAATTATAGTAATTACTTAATAATTGATTTAATCTTGAGTTTTAATAAATTTATTATATGCATATGATAAAATAAGTACATGGGTATATGCATATCTGTAAACATAAAATATATGTATGCATATGCATATTCGAAAATTATGAAAGTATGTTAGTATGTATCAGATTATGTGTTAGTATGTGCATAGATGAATGTATACATAAATGCATATAAGATTGTATGGTAGCATGTTATTCTAAAGAGTGTTTAATGCATATGTATGTGGTATGAATGCATTAGATGTTTGAATGCACACTATGAATGCATGAATACAAATGTGTGCATGATAATGAGAGTAATGCATGAGCATAAGTGTATGTGCATATTAGAAATATATAAATTAGCATATATCAACATGTGTGTTAGTATGTGCAGATGAATGAAAATGTGTGTATTAGCATGATTGAGAGCATGCATGTAAAGTGCATTAGTATGCATGAGAAGTGTATGCATGAAACATGTATGTGTGTATGAGAAATGTGTAGTGATAGCATAGGTTAGCATACATGTTTGAATGAAAAGTATGAGAATGTTTTATACTTTATAAAGAGTACTTATGTTCCTAATGATTTTAATAGACATTGAAGAATATCAAGACCAAAGATTGCAGAGTTCTAAAAAAGTGTCATTTACATTTGAAGAGATTGGAGCTGGAGCTATTTTCTTGGTGCTTCTCCGACTTCTTTTTCTTACTCAAGCTTGGATTAGAATTGTGTAGGCTTATATTTAGATCTTTAGCTTTCATAGCAAGGCTTTCATTTAGAACTATAGCTTTCATCTAGATCTATTACATTGTTTCTATTATCTGATGACTCAAAGCAACACAATTGCAAATGAATTTCCAAATGAATTCACTTCATCTTTTATTTTAGAAATGTTGTTACCTCCCATTCATAACAATACTACTACCCAACATGAATCTAATGAAAATATAGAAGTAGAAGTAGAAGAAGTTATTAAGGATCAAATTACTAAAGAATCTTTAGTTTCCATATCTTATGATTATTGTTTGTCAAGATTTTTAACTTTGTTTTCCATTGCATCTCCCGAACCATAGAGTAGTGAAGACTTATTCCTGCCACCTCTTAATAGACGTACTCAACTTAATCAAATTGAAAACGAAGTAGATGAGATTATTAAAGAACATTTAATTGAGGAATCATTAATTTTACCTTCAGATGCTATTGCTAGGTATAGGCCGGCTCAACCATATGGTCCATAGAAGCATAGAGTGACAAGAATTTCATATTAGTTAAGTTTAGATATTTATTAGATCTTTTATAATTTAAGTAATTAGTTATTTGAAACTTCATTTACCCTAGTCATAAAGTATACTTAATTTACTTGAGTTTGTTCCAAACACCCAGCGTGTGCCAACCGAATTGGTGGATGACGTGATCCATCATCCGAGCTGCCAATACTTCCCGACATTGGTGAACCCAATGTGAAGACTTAGCACGACATCTCAGGTATACAGGTATACATTTTATTTATGTTTTGCATATGCATGTATGTACATTGGCGATTGTAGCGGTTGCGTCGACATCCTTTGAAGCAGTAGCTCACTCTCAAACCTTGTAATCTCTTGGTTGTTGAGGGCTGGTCAGTGTGACCTGAGCGCCTCCACAGAGATTGACAAGTAGGAGGATCTTCTTCACGCTACCTTTATCTCTCAAAATTTGCAGAATTTACGATTGCACATTCATGCACTAGAATTGATGTATTATGATTGATTTGATCAACTCAAATGTAAAGAACTTTGCACAACGCATGATCACAAAGAGCCTCTTCACCAAGTTTATTCAGGTATATTTCTTTAACTTATGTTTACAAAGTATGTTTTACCACGGTCTCGCAACAAGAACAAAGAATAGTCCTACTGCTACAAGAACTACATACATATATTTCGGTTCTTTCAATAAATTTAGATTTATACAATATGGCTAATAAGTTCGAAGAACAATGTATATGGAAAATAATTGATTCAATCAAAATGGATAGGGGTGAATTCATTGGGACAAATGCTACTGCATACCTTAGGTATTATGAACAACTTACTGAACAATATGGGCTATCTGAGGATCATAAAAATGACACATTCATTCGTATTTTCCACGGGTTTACGAGAGAAAGAATTCAACTTAGAGTGGTCCAAACTAATATGACTTGGGGAAACTTTAAAACCCAACTTCTTATTGAATTCTCACATGAGGATTATAGTAAGAATAATAGGGCTACTTTTATGAGATGGGTAGGAACTACTAAACTTGATCAACATATAACTCAAGGGTTAACTGAATTTGATGTTAAATTTAATCAAATGCCTCAAACGGACCGAACAACATTAGAACTGGATAAATTACGTAGTTCTCTAAGCATGCTAGACCCCTCTCTTAGACCCGATCTTGAACCTATGCTTGAGGACGGAGCGACTGCTGGTGGGTTAACTGGCAATTGGGAGAATGTACGAGCGGTTGTCCATAGGATAGCTCAAAGGCAGGAGCGCAATCAAATGCAAACCCCTAGGATGAATGACAGAGATATGCTAGTCAAGGTAGAAAATGATCACACTTCTCATAACGCTGGTAGGGATGAATCAGAAATTGTTGTGCTGAAAACTACACTAGAATCAATAGCCTAACATATGGAGACTTTAGCAACTGAAATGGCAACCATGAAAAGTATGCAAGAAATTAGATTGAGAGATCATGAGAAACCGAGAGAACTAGAGCAAAATCCTAGGACTCAAATGCCAACTAGGAGAACATTTAATCACGCCCGTGGATGTCTCTGTGTGTGATGATGTTGACCACCCACACTAGACATGTAATTTATTTAAAGAGGCCAAAGATAGGAATTGGGTCACTAAGGTTGCTCGAAAGATCTATGATTATGTGACCCAAAGACCTTTAGCAGCAAACTATGGAAATAGGGGTATGAAGAATTTCTTTGAAGCTTCTACAAGTCAAAACACATATGCTTGTAGGCTTGAAAGTGATGACTCTAGTTGTGACTTTTGGAATCAAATTTATGATATTGCGAGTAGGGGAAAATTAACAATTGAGTCCTTATATGCTACAAGTTCTGATATCAGAGCAAAGACATGTTGGAATGAGCCAGTTGACATGTTCTATGTCTATGCTCATGAAATTAATATAGATGAGAAAAGGACGCGCGATGAAGAGGGGCAATCTAAACGTACGACTAGGGTTAGAAAAGAGAGTGAGACTAATGAATCAATTCATGAACAACCTAGAACGGAGCCTAGTTAAGAAACTAAACAATAGGAACATGATAAGAAACCTCAGAACAAGGGAAAAGTAACAAAAGTGGTAGAAAACTTAGAAAAGAAAGCAACAATCCAATTATTTTGGGGCAGCCATTCATTTGTGAACAGAAAATGGAATCCAAAGTACTTGATGATGGTAGTGCTTTCGCTAGAATTCGTTCTCGTGATGGCCTAACATCTGTTCAATTTATGATGCTTTGCATTAATCATCCTCGTAATCATAGGTCCTTAAGGAAAATCCCTTTGACACATTTAAATCAGGATTTCGAGTAAATGCCACTATTGAGCGAGATGAAGAGTTAAAATGTTCAAACATAGGAAAGAAGAACATGAGTTACTGCGTGATGAAGAATGATTGAATTTTGATTAATAGAAAGGATGTATAAATTTTCTTTTAATATGCTTTTTGATTTACAAGTATGAAGATAAAAGCTAATGAAAACTAATTTTCCTTGTGAGTTTAGATGGTGTTGATTTTTAGTAGGATTTGAAGATGCTTGATGCTTTTGAGAAAATAAATTAAAATATTGTTTTATGATAAAGTTGAAGATGAGAAGATTGAAGAAGAAGTTAATTTCAGGTTGTATTTTTCTATGTTCTAAATTCTTTATGGTTTTATTTATGCATATCACTTGCATTCATAATAACAAATATAATTATAAAATCTGGGATGAGAATTATCACATTATAAAGAAAATCTATTTAACCATAATAGGAAGACAAACATGATTTAAGTTTCTAAGTTTATGAATTGAGTGAGGATTTGCATTATGGGCAGAAGGATTTGTAGCTCATTTCAAATAAAGGAAGTAATTACATATATATATGTAGGAGCATATAGATACATGATCCATGTCTATGAAATCCTAGGTCTTTCTTATACATATATATAGAACCTTAGCTCGGAATAAGGGGTTAAGCCTTTCCCCTTCAAAACAAAAAAGTTGTGAATGTAAAAAATAGAAAAATTGAAAGAAGACAAGAAAAGAAAAACAATATATGATGAAAGGAAGTTATACCTTCTTTCACCCCAAAAAGGTATCACCAATATGAAGATTTTACATCATATTTGCATGAAGCCAAAGATGAATAAAGCTAGTTGTGGAAAACATATTTGGCGAATAAAATTGGGCAAACAAGGTGGATGCCTGTATGAGTAGATTTAGTTGATTTCTTTGCGATGTTTGATTGCCTATATGTAAGTGCATGTATATGATGAAACTAAAGTTTGAGGGGATGAAGAAGACTTTTGATTCGTAATAATCTTTACAAAGTTTATAAATGAATGAAATTTAGATTAATGTTTTTGTTGACTGACGCGGTGTGGGAGTGAATGGTGACAGCTGGTGGATCAAAATCGTCTCGCTAATGGCGCACACAGGGTGACTATGCAGAACAAATATTTTTTTCCTAAGGTCCGTAGGGCAAAGCGTTTCTATATCTATCAATTGCGTCCAAATAGGATGGTAGGATCAATTCTTCACTCAAATGTAGATGGAGGTAATAAAGTACTACTTGATGAATCTTCTTCATACATAAGATGAAATGCAAATATATTAATATTATATAAACTGTTTTAAATGAAAGATTTCCTACACAAAAGCTATAAGATAATGTTTATAAAAATGCTAACCTATACAAACTAAACAATAGATTTTCAGCTAAGAAAGTTCTTTCCACACTTCAAATCTTCAGTTCGTCTTCAACAGTGCTGCATATCATTTGAAAATTAACATGAGAAATATAAGTATGCTTTTATAAAAGATTAAACACTCATTTAAATCTTAACATATTTAAAAAACTTATTTTAATATAAGATAATTAACTTTTCTAAAACACATATATATATAAGTACATACATTTATTTTAACATACATATTGCAATAAAATATTTCATTCATACATTACTTTAAGCATACATCTTATAATTCACATATATACATAGCTTCATACACTTATACATATTCATACATATTACATATGCTAACATACATCACATGCATACTAACATACATGCATGACATAACATACACTAACATAACTCAAATGCATACATGCACATGCATAAATGAACATGCATACATAACATGCACTAACATACATGCATATCATTCCTATCATGAATTTACATGTACTAACATACATATATGCATACATGCACACACATAAATGAACATGCATACATACATGACATACATGACATGCATACATAACATACATGCATGACATAACTCACATGCATAAACTTACATGCATTAACACACATGCATGCATAACATGCATACATGACATGCATACATTTACATGCACTACCTAACATCTAACATGCATACATTAATTAACATGCATAAACTTACATACATATAAATGAACATGCATTCATACATGACATGCATACATACATGCATGAACATGCAAACATAACATACATGCACTAACATAAATGAACATGCATACATAACTAACATGAACTTACATGCATACATGCACATGCATAAATGAACATGTATACATAACATGCACTAACATAACCTACATGCATACATGCACATGTACTAGCACACATGCATAAACACACATGCATGAACATACATGCACAAACACGCAACATGCAAGCACTAATATCTAATATACATACATTAACTATGCATACATTTACTAACACGTAACATGCAATAACATATGCATGTACTAACATACATCTAACATTCAGCCACATACCTAACATTTACATGCACTTCCTAACATCTAACATGCACTACCTAACATCTAACATGCATTAACATTTAACATACATTAACATATACATGTACTAACATCTAACATCTATGCACTATCTAACATCTATGCACTATCTAACATCTAATATTCATTGACATTCCTAACTTTTACTAACCTACCTAACATTTACATGCATTACCTAACATCTAACATGCCTAACATTCACTAACATGCCTAAAAATTACTAACATGCATTAACATTTACATACCTATCATGCCTATCACTCACTAACATCTCTAACATTTAACATGGGTACAAACATTTACTAAATTCAATGCATTTCTAATAAGTTTCTATCCTAAACTAGCAAGTAAGGGTTGAAGAAGTTTGACTAATGGTTAAAGAAGGTAATGAAAAGTTATGCTTAGATAGGATAAATGATTGGATAAGGGGAAAATTGGATAAATATGATGAAATCTTTGAGAAAGATAAGGGATAATGGTTAAATGGATCCTTCTTTTGGTAACCTGAAATTCATAAAAGAAGTTTAGGAATTCAAATCATATATATGAAATCAATTTAGTTAAATAAACATACATACATACCCTTCATACATAATAAAATCATTAACCATTCATATCATTCCTTATGCATATGCATGGCATAAGTTAAATGAAAGTAAAAAAAAACAATAATAATTAATACATAGAAGATATAAATTAATATTAAAATGTAATGAACCTAAGATAAAACACTTTCACACATACATACACACACATACATAAATACATATACATATACCTTTATACATATACACTCCATATTTTTTTAATAGATATTTAATAAACATATTTAACATAAATATAACATAAAAAAACGTGAAAATAAAACATAATATATTTAAAGTAAAATATTAAATATATATAAACATAAAAGAAAGAAGAAATAAAATAATTAAGATACATAAACTATAAAAAATTAAAAAAACCTCTCTCTCACACACACACTCTCTCTCTTTCTGTTTCTTTCTCTCTCTCTCTCTCTCTCTCTTTCTCTTTCTCTTTCTCTCTCTCTCTCTCTTCTCTCTCTCTCTCTCTCTCTCTCTCTCTCTCTCTCTCTCTCTCTCTCTCTCTCTCTCTCTCTCTCTCTCTCTCTCTCTCTCTCTCTTCTGTAGCCCGTCCGTCGGCTGTAGAGGGGAAGGGAAAGGGAAAAGTTATTTTAAAAAAAATAAAAAAATAAAAAAACAAAAGAAATAAACCTCACTCACTCTCTCTCTCTTCCTCTCTCTCTCTCTCTCCACTCTCTTTCTCTCTCTTCTACGGCCGTCTGCATCTGTCGGCTGGCTCCAGGGAGGGACGAAGGAGATACCTTTTAAAAATAAAATAAAAAAGAAGAAAAAAATAAGAATAAAAGAAAATAATAAAAAAAACTTTCCTCACTCTCTCTCTCTCTCTCTCTCTCTCTCTCTCTCTCTCTCTCTGCTGCGCACGCAGCACTGCTGTGCCGCTGACAGAGAAGAGAGGGAGAGGAAAAGAGAGGGAGAGAATTAAAGATGTGGGAAAAAGAGGGAGAAAGAGAAGGAAGGTATTAAAGAAAGGGGAAAAAAGAAGAAGAAAAAGAGAAAAAAGAAGAGGAAAAAGAGGAAAAAAGAAGAAAGCAAAAAAGAAAATTAAATCAACCTCCTCATTTCATCTATGTCGACTGAAATCAGAAAAAAAAAAATTTCTTTCCATTAAATGAAGTGCAAAAGTAAGAGAGATGGTCTTCTCTCTCCTCTTGCCAGAAGGACAGTCGTGGAAATGAGTGCACAAACAACCATAGCCTAGAGCATAGAGTAAATAGAGTACCTGAAAATTAACATGAGCTTGTGATTACGATTCCCTTCCTTATATAGATGAGAGTTGCCCACCATAGCCCACATTTTCCCTAAGATAACTGAACCATGCAGCCTTCATTTTCTCCACATCACTCAACATCACTCCAACTAAAAAAAAGGCGTGGGAAATTCTCCTATTTGTTTTTCCAGAAATACACAACTTTTACTAAAATAAATATTCTCTTGGCCATCCATTTAGAATTTAATAAATGCAACCCTTCAATTCCTTTTTATTTATTTAATCACTTTAGAATAAATACAACCCTTAAGAATAAATTAAATTAAACCCATCAATAATTTTAAATGTATCCATAACCTTAGTGTTAAAATGTCATTTAATAATTAACATATTTAATTAATCATTTATATTTAAAATATTTTGCTAAGGTTTTAATTAATAAATTACCCTATTTATTAACTCATTTAGAGACTAAACCCTACTTGATTAACCTTTTTAACCATATGTTTACCCTTAAACTAAACTCAAACCATGTTTTTAAACCCTCAAATAATCCATAAACTAATCTTCTACCCTTCCAAACCCTCTAGATTTATTAAATAGACCCTTAATTATCCTTAAAATTAAGCTTGAACCCTATAAAACATGTTCAAAACCTACATTTGACCCTTAAATACCCTTGAATTAACTTTCAAAACTTAGATAAACCCTTGACTAACCCTGAATTTTTAATCTATACCCACAACTTCATTAGAAAACACCTTGGTAAATACTTCACATCTTTGTATTAATCATCAAACTTCTTATGCTGCAAAAGATTAAAATCAAACATTAGTCAAAATTTTCATAAATTATTCAAACTTATTCCAATCAATTAATCTTTTAATTTTTAATAATATTTTAAGAGAAATAAATCTTTCCAACATCTGCCCCCACTAAACCTGCACATCGTCCTGATGGGCTAACCTGGAGATTCAAGCGGAACATATCAAATTCTTTTGAAAATAAGTTTTAATTTTTTCAAAATTTTATCTTATCACGCATTCTTACTTTGTGCAATTAAAAAGATTAGTACAAATCATCTAAAAAAAACAAAGTAGATAAAACTCATATAAATATCATGTTATATCTCTGAATCCATATTTAAACAAGCATTTATAGGAATAGATCATAAGTATCATAGTCCTTCTGTTCATGTAACTTGCTTGGAATAAGTAACTTATCCTACATAATAGCATATACCAAAACTTTTTCATCAGTTAATAGAATTATATGCCTCCTACTTTTATTTCCTATGGTCAGACTCTCCATTCATTACTTTTTTCATATCATTTTTTTCTTGTTTTATTACTTCATCCCAACTCAGCTCTTTATTTATTTTTTTAACAAATCGGCCTATACCGAAATTGAGTGCGACTCCTAGACTTGTCCACCTGGCCAAGTTTATTCCACTTGTCTGCCAACCCGGCATAGCACACTATAAAACTATGTCAACCCTACATGAAATTGACATCAGCTCGTGGCTCTGATTGACCGACCAGAGTAACTCCACCCGCCTATCGACCCATGCAGGTGCATGACAACATAAAGGTTAGGCCTATGATGAAACTAGCGTCAGCTTGTGGCCTTGATCACCCGACCAAGGTTGTTCCACCCGCCTACTAGCCGAACATAGCGCACCAACTACAAACACATACACATATGCTAATTGGGTATGAAGTTTTTTTTTTTATAATTCATTTAGAGGTCAGATCTCATGAGGAATAAATAGTAAGAAAAAAAATCCCACTTACTAATGGATAAAATTTTTAGCATATACATGTATTCACAATAAGGCTACCATTTCTTCCACAAGCTTTCAATTCCAAAATTTCTATTTAACTATCTGATTCAGTTCATATAAATACAAGTTTTTCATGCTTCACATAAATATATCAGATATTTAATATCTTAAATTCTACTTGATTTTTTTAAATAAATTTAAACATATCCTTTTAACTCATTTAGTAATGCCGTGCAGATACACAAAAATCAAACAAATCTTTTATTCAAACTTTTTCACCTGATTGTTTTTATTCATCTTTTACATTGCATGTCATCCAAACATTTCTTTGATTGCCTGGATTTTAGGTTTCAGTTTCTATCTTAATTCTCCAGATTTTATCAAAACTCTTCAACAAAAATCATAAACTTCAAACTACAGGTTAAATTTCCATCACTCATCATTTTTCATCAAACTTGTCATCACATCATCATCATATTTTGCCATCATAATATTGGTAAAGAAAATCATATTATTAATCATATTCATCATCATATATGTTTTATAATTATTATCATAATTTTGGTATAAAAAACTCATAGTATATTTACCATGGAAAATTCTTATAAAGAAAAAATCATAAAAAAAACATCAAATAGTTTCATTGAAAATAAGAATTTCATAGCTTGAAAAAGAAAAGCGCAAGCAATTAACACATATGCCTTTTGAAAGCAAATATTTTTTATCAACTGATAATATCTTTTTCAATCATAGGAAATTACTTAGGAGAATTTTCATCAAACATTCATCAAGCATCAATGTTTCATATTTTGCATCATAAATTTAGTATAAAAAAAACTCATAAAAAGAATCATAGATAAAATCCATATCATAATTGTTTTTTGATGAGGGAGAAAATTTAAAAACTCCCATCATATCAAATCTTTTTTGATAAGGGAGAAAAATAAAAAACTCCCATCATATCATATCTTTTTTGATAAGGGAGAAAAATAAAAAACTTCCATCATATCATACCTTTTTTGATAAGGGAGAAAAATAAAAAACTCCCATCATATCATATCTTTTTTGATAAGGGAGAAAAATAGAAAACTCCCATCATATAATATCTTTTTTGATAAGGGAGAAAAATAAAAAACTCCCATCATATCATATCTTTTTTGATAGGGGAGAAAAATAAGAAACTCCCATCATATCATACTTTTTTTGGTAAGGGAGAAAAATAAAAAACTCCCATCATATCATATCTTTTTTGATAAGGGAGAAAAATAAAAAACTCCCATCATATCATATCTTTTTTGATAAGGGAGAAAAATAAAAAAACTCCCATCATATCATATCTTTTTTGATAAGGGAGAAAAATAAAAAACTCCCATCATATCATATCTTATTTGATAAGGGAGAAAAATAAAAAACTCCCATCATATCATATCTTTTTTGATAAGGGAGAAAAATAAAAAACTCCCATCATATCATATCTTTTTTGATAAGGGAGAAAAATAAAAACTCCCATTCATATCTCACTATGAGGTTCTATTACACTAATGGCTGAACTTATTGCAAGTCTTACTAAAAAAGTTACCCATTTAGTTATAGGCAAACCATGTAGTTTCTCTAGGTCTTCAAATGTGTCTAAATAATTAGTTGCGTTAACTCTAGTGAATTTCCCTTTTTCTTTTAACATTGCTTCAACTACTTTTTGTCCTTGGGTTTCCGACATCATATTTTTAAATAATTCATCCATTTTATTATGCATGTTAGAACTAGCCTTAAGTTTTTTACTATAATCTTTAATTTCTTCTTGTACTTTAGTTTTTTGTTGTCTTACCAAACTAATTAAATTGTTTGCTTCCAGTTTTACTTAAGTTTAAAACCTTTAAACAATTCTTGAAAACTAGATACTAATTTTCAAATGAAAATTCTTGTTGAATTTTCACCATTAACATTCCTAACTTTTACTAACCTAACAATTACTAACATGCATTAACATTTACATACCTATCATGCCTAACACTCACTAACATCTCTAACATTTATCATGGGTACAAAAATTTACTAAATTCAATGCATTTCTAATAAGTTTCTATCCTAAACTAGCAAGTAAGGGTTGAAGAAGCTTGACTAATGGTTAAAGAAGGTAATGAAAAGTCATGCTTAGATAGGATAAATGATTGGATAAATATGATGAAATCTTTGAGAAAGATAAGGGATAATGGTTAAATGGATCCTTCTTTTGGTAACCTGAAATTCATAAAAGAAGTTTAGGAATTCAAATCATATATATGAAATCAATTTAGTTAAATAAACATACACACATACCCTTCATACATAATAAAATCATTAACCATTCATATCATTCATCTCATTCCTAATGCATATGCATGTCATAAGTTAAATGAAAGTAAAAAAAATAATAATAATTAATACATAGAAGATATAAATTAATATTAAAATGTAATGAACCTAAGATAAAACACTTTCGCACATACATCCACACATACATAAATACAAATACATATACCTTTATACATATACACTCCATATTTTTTTAATAGATATTTAATAGACATATTTAACATAAATATAACATAAAAAACATGAAAATAAAACATAATATATTTAAAGTAAATATTAAATATATATAAACATAAAAGAAAGAAGAAATAAAATAACTAAGATACATAAACTATAAAAAATAAAAAAAAACCTCTCTCTCTCTCTCTCTTTCTCTCTCTCTCTCTCTCTCTCTCTCTCTCTTTCTCTCTCTCTTTCTCTCTCTCTTTCTCTCTCTCTCTCTCTCTTGTAGCCTGTCCGTCGGTTGTAGAGGGGAAGGGAAAGGGAAACGTTATTTAAAAAAAAATAAAATAAAATAAAAAACAAAAGAAATAAACCTCAGTCACACTCTCTCTCTTCCTCTCTCTCTTTCTCTCTCTCTCTCTATTCACTCTCTTTCTCTCTCTCTCTCTATTCACTCTCTTTCTCTCTCTTCTACAGCCATCTGCGTCCGTTGGCTGGCTGCAGGGAGGGAGGAAGGAGATACCTTTTAAAAATAAAATAAAAAAGATGAAAAAAACAAGAATAAAAGAAAATAATAATAAAAAACTTTCCTCACTCACTCACTCTCTCTCTCTCTCTCTCTCTCTCTCTCTCTCTCTCTCTCTCTCTCTCTTGCACGCAGAGCGCTGCTGCACCGCTGGCAGAGAAGAGAGGGAGAGGGAAAGAGAGTGAGAGAATTAAAGATGTGGGAAAAAGAGGGAGAAAGAGAAGGAAGGTATTAATGAAAGGGGAAAAAAGAAGAAGAAAAAGAGAGAAAAGAAGAGGAAAAAGAGGAAAAAAGAAGAAATCAAAAAAGAAAATTAAATCAACCTCCTCATTTCATCTGCGTGGACTGAAATCAGAATAAAAAGAAAATTTGCTTTCCATTAAATGAAGTGCAAAGTAAGAGAGATGGTCTTCTCTCTCCTCTTGCCAGAAGGACAATCATGGAAATGAGTGCACAAACAACCATAGCCTAGAGCATAGAGTAAATAGAGTACCTGAAAATTAACATGAGCTTGTGAGTACGACTCCCCTCCTTATATAGATGAGAGTAGCCCACCATAGCCCACATTTTCCCTAAGATAAGTCAACCATGCAGCCTTCATTTTCTCCACATCACTCAACATCACTCCAACTAGAAAAAAGGCATAGGAAATTCTCCTATTTGTTTTTCCAAAAATACACAACTTTTACTAAAATAAATATTCTCTTGGCCATCCATTTAGAATTTAATAAATACAACCCTTCAATTCCTTTTTATTTATTTAATCACTTTAGAATAAATACAACCCTTAAGAATAAATTAAATTAAACCCATCAATAATTTTAAATGTATCCATAACTTTAGTGTTAAAATGTCATTTAATAATTAACATATTTAATTAATCATTTATATTTAAAATATTTTGCTAAGGTTTTAATTAATACATTTACCCTATTTATTTACTCATTTAGAGGCTAAACCCTACTTGATTAACCTTTTTAACCATATGTTTGCCCTTAAACTAACCTCAAACCATGTTTTTAAACCCTCAACTAACCCATAAACTAATCTTCTACCCTTCCCAACCCTCTAGATTTATTAAATAGACCCTTAATTATCCTTAAAATTAAGCTTGAACCCTATAAAACATGTTCAAAACCTACATTTGATCCTTAAATACCCTTGAATTAACTTTCAAAACTTAGATAAACCCTTGACTAACCCTTAATTTGTAATCTATACCCACAACTTCATTAGAAAACACCTTCATAAATACTTCACATCTTTGTATTAATCATCAAACTTCTTGTCCTGCAAAAGATTAAAATCAAACATTAGTCAAAATTTTCATAAATTATTCAAAATTATTCCAATCAATTAAGCTTTTAATTTTTAATAATATTTTAAGAGAAACAAATCTTTCCGACAGCGATTGATAGCTTAACTTTATAATTTGACATGTTTTAATTACTAGATTGAACTTAAGTAAAATTCATGAGCATTTTTGCCTACAAGATTGTTATATTTGAAAACTTTGCGATTAATTTATAAAAGAATTGATGATGTGTTATGGTTGGCTTTCAGGATGATCATAAAAAATATTGCTTCCTTCGATCTGCAAATTGGCCCATCGAGACGATGTGCAGGTTTGGTGGGGTGAATGTCGGAAAGATTTCCATCTTCAAGTTGATATTCAGGAAAATAAAAATATTTTTGATTGGTGATATCTAAACCCCCTCTATATCATTGTTGATAAATTATCTTGAAATGACCTATTTTCATAATTAGTAAAACTCATATGTGTATATGATAGGGTTTTATCCTAAAAAGCCATTTTAATGTGTGAATATACCCATTAGCATGTAGGGGTATGGATAAAAACTTATAGGTTTAGCTAAATAAAAAGGTATATAAAGAGTATTTATGAGTGTTTCCAAGGGTTTATATGTATGTGTAGATGTTAAATTGATATGTGTTAATATTAACATTAATATAATGTGTGAAAACCTTTGATTTCATAAATGAATGATTATAGTTAAGTAAATTATCTTACATTTTTTACATTTATTTAATACAAATTAAGTTATGGTTTAATTAACTATCTTAATAGTGTGTGTATATGTGAACATTAAAATATTTAATTATATTAAACCCTTAGTGTAAGCTTAAATTAAATGTATTAATAAATTATTAAAATTAAGGACAATTAAATTAAAATGATAAATAAAAAATGGATAATTAATGAGTGGTGTGTGCGAGTAAATATTTAAAGAATGGTTCATAAAAGATGCATAATTAAAGTAATTTAAAGTGTGGTATGAGTGAATGATGCACTTAAAGTGGATTAAAAAAAAAACTTACATGTAAGGTATGTGTGGAAAGTGGATTAAAGAATGGAGTAAGTAAGTTGTCTGGTTAAAGTTAAATAAAAGTGTGGTGAATAAGTGTGGGAAAAAGTGTGGATGAGGGAATAAAGTAAAATATAAAAGATTGGTAGGCTCATGTGTATGTGTATATGTTGTGCTAGTTCTTTGCTAATGCTTTTTACAGGTAATTTTCTTCTTCTCCTTCATTTTTCTTTCCACCCTGTTATTGTTCTATATATGAAAGAGAGAGTTATATGACTTTTTTTATCCTCCTCCTCCCTGATCTGACATGCACGTAGTGGCTGCTTCGGTTGTTAGAGAGAGAAGGCATTTGGTGTACATCATGCAGAGAGTTCAGAGAGAGGATAAGTTTTCTCTCTCTCTAGAGGCTCAATAGAACTGGTGGGCCGGTGGCGTGCATAGATCTGACAGCACGTACAGGCTGAAATTGATAGAAGAGAGAGAGTGAGGTGGCTCTTGCAGCACACGATGATGCAGATAGAGAGAGATTTTTGTTTTTTTTTAATTTAATTTTATTTATTTTCTTTTTTTTCTCCTCCTCCCTTCTGGTGGCACTACAGGCGCACAACGCATGCATAGAGAGAGAGAGAGAGAGAGAGAGAGAGAGAGAGAGAGAGAGAGAGAGAGAGATAGAGAGAGAGAGAGATAGAGAGAGAGAGAGAGATATCAAAAATAAGATTTTTGAGTTTTTACACTATGATAAACACATCCTAAATAAAGTATGTAATTAAAAGCATGTAAACATTAGAGAAAGAAATCTAAATATGTAAAATTTAAATAATTAAATATCTAAAAATTAGATCTTTAAATTTTTAGGGTTTATATATATATATATATATATATATATATATATATATATATATATATATATATATATATATATATATATATATATATATATATATATATATATATATATATATATATATATATATATATATATATATATATATATATATATATATATATATATATATATATCGAAAATAGGATTTTTGAGTTTTTGCATATAAGCACATCCTAAATAAATTTCTAGGATTAATATTAATTTATATAATGAAATATATGTAAAATATCCAAAAAATAGATATTTAGATTTTTTAGGGTTTATATATATATATATATGTCCTAACTTCTCTAGATGGGATCAGATGGCATCCTTGCGTACACCTTGGGGAGATCATGACCATAATGACTCCAAAACATATCACATATGTGATGGAGCTCTCGTGATGGATGTGGTCGGAAAGTCCATGCATCAACGCATACGACAACTTTGCTCCATACAGTTTGGACATTCTATCATGTTGAAATGGAGCAAACAAGATAAAGATTCCAAAAATTATATCACACAATGAACATAGGAAGAGTAGCTGCTAGCACCTAGGCATCCTATTGTGAGCTCAGAGTGGATTCAGCACACGACACACAAGGTGATGTCTCATCGAAAATCCGAGGCTCGGGATGCTTTGAGAGCATGCTTATGGAAGCTTGTATGATTAGATGCTGAGGAGTGGGAATCGCTTCACGATGAGTAGCAACATACTCCTGACCAATATCATCAGCAGAAAGATTCGATGGCCACACATTTAGCTATAGTTGGAATGTTACATTTGGGTAGGGGCGGATATGACAGTATGCATTACCAGTTTCTAAGTATCATTTTAATTATTGAATTTGTTTGTGTTAAGCACATCATGTATGTTCATGTAACATTTTGCATATTTACTATAGGAGTTGGCAGTGGGTCGGCTTGCGATGCAAAATGAAGAAGCTTATGGATATCGTCATGGATTGGCTGTACTGTTGGAGGACTTAGAGGGACGCGGTGCAATCATTTCATGGGAGCATCTATGATGAGGTGAACTTATAGCTTGGTTTGGTATTTTTAGTTGTTGTTTACAAATATCAGGTCAATTTGTCTCATTTTACACATATGCTTTGTTGCAGGACTGTAGGTGTAAAGGTTTTGACTCCCTTGTGCATATATATAGTAGGGATTTGCCACAATTTTGTATTACACTCATATGTGGCAATGGTGCACCATAATTTTGTATTTTCCACACTCTTGTACATGCTTCATTTATGGAATATATAACTTTTTTATACATGATTCATGGTTCACTTTGCTCATCTCTGTTGTGTCTAAGAGTTTTTTGCTATATGAAATCATGTTTTGGTTGCCATTAAAATACACATCACATGTACTCGGTTTTCTTTGGGCAGAGTGTATTGTCTTTTTCTACACAACATCATGGTAATGTTGCTACAGCAAGAGACAACACACTTTGCCCAAAAAAAATTATGCACATATGGTCGTCAGTATGCTTGTCGGTATTCCCAGCAGAACATCGGTATCCACGATGGTATGTTTAGCAGGTCATCAGTATAAGCGTCATTATGAACATCAGTATTACCGGCGCTCATAACGATGCATATACGGGTGCTTTGCTACCGACACTTATACGGACTCATATGCCGATGTCAGGGCAAATTTGCACCCGCTCATTCTCCTCAGTAGAAGCCTCGATATAACCTTGATATGTTGTAGTGTAATGCAAGATAGTGTTTTCTCTTATCTAATGTTTATCATTGCACCATCAATTGAGAATCTGAACTGTGGTGAAACCTCATCAAGGAACCCAAGGAGCTCCCTTAACATTTTTGAGTTTCCGATTTGCAGTAGAAATTATTTTCCTAGGTTGAAAGTCTAGATGAATCAATAATTCTAACTCAAATTCTGGAAAACTCTCCTCTGAATCCAAGGGTATCCAGAGTCCAAGCTTTTTTTTCCACCTTTTATAATCATATCCTAAAACAAGTGATTGTCGAGATATCTAATGTGAAATTGAAAGAGAATTCGGACTAACTTTACATAAAATGATGTCTCCTAGATTTTGAGCTTCTTTACTATGCCATTCCCTACCTAAAACATCATCAATATCTAAAATTGAAACTCTCCTATTCAACGACATTGTTTTTTTCTATAATAACATGTTTTTAAAACATTCTACAAAAAAATGAAGAGGAAAAATCCATTGAATCTTTATCCTTCGAAATTCGGCTTGCTGACATTGCTCTTTGGATATCATCTTTCATTTTGCATAGAAAAGTTGAAACTGTTGAATGATCACGAGCATCCCAATCTAATGCATGTAGATATGCAAGATTTCCATAAGCACTCCTCCCTGTGGCACGTGATAATCTACAAAATATGCAAATAATTAAATGCTATTAAAAAATTGAACACATTTGTTTGCGTACTAAGTTCTCCACAATCCTTATGAATGACTTTGAATGTTCCTGTTAAACATTCAATAGGTTGCCACTCCAAAATATTGGAAGGAAAAACATCTGCCATACAAACATATATCTTGTAATACAAAGAACAATTGAAATTGATCAAAGAGCATTGTTAAACTTCACTTACAGTACGATGGGAATAGTAGATGATTGTCTAGCACGAGATCCTTCGCACTGTATACATGTTGGAAATTTTGCAAACCAACCATTTCTCTTCAATTTGAAACAAAGAATACGACCTTTCCAATGGTTTTTTGTGTTGTCTCTTTTAGTACGCTTGACTTTATGGGCACCTTTGCAACTAGAAAGCATAGTCACCCAATCATTTAGCTTCACAAAAAGAGGTTTCCATAAAGAATCCTCTCTTCTATTGTAAACCACACATGAGGTTACACGATTGGAAGCACAACAAGAAGTAGAATCTATTTGAACACTCAAAGAAATACTAGAGAATGCTCAAAGTGGGAAACCCAGATTCATCAACTTTGCGAGTATTTATAGACAAAAAAAATTTGTGCACATGGAAGCAAAATGCAAGCTTTTGATTTGATGTATCTGTTGCAATTAGATGTCTGTGGGAGAAGGCAAAGAACACAAGGAGGAAGAAGAAGCTTGGAGCACAACACACAATATTGAATGTATTATCACTAGAATGTACAAAGATAAGTAGCCCGTTAGGGCAATAGGCGTATATACAAGCTGGGGGAAAAAAGCTCCTAAAGAGGGAAAAATGTGCCCTAGTGGTCCTAGTGTGTTCACACACATCACTGCCTTAAACTATCAACAAATCCCCCCTTGGAGTGATGCGGTGAACAAGGATTTGGCACTCATGTATGAGGAAGTGCCAAGCTATGTCGAATCGATCCACAAAAGGAAGTAAAATGCTTTGCGGAAAGCTTCAAACTTCTCCCTGGCAGAGCCTGATGGAGACTTCTTAATCTCCAAAGGCTTGATCTATACTAATTTAAGAGCATCTCTATATCAGTTATAGACCAAACTTTACACAAATGTTACCTTAATTTATCAAGTCTTCCACTATCACTTCTCTGCGTGAAAATTTTTCTTCTTCAAGAAGTCTGCTTCAAAGATTGACTTCATTACCTACACATATCTTTAGATTTCTTCAATCTAATGATATACATACCTCCATGCTACCTTTGCACAATCATATCAACCATTATTTCTTCAAAATAATCATTAAAACTTTGATTTGATCATTAAGATCAAAAGTATGTCAGAAACTATCTTCCTAAACAAGCGTCTTTGACATAGTCAACTTCTAAGATTGATTTCTCATAGCACATGTCCCATTTTGCTAAATGCTTTTAGCCATAGCTTCCTTACCTTCTAACTTAGATTTTGAATCTAATTTATTTACATCATTGACTTATATACATATGATTCTAGACTCATCCCGCATCTATTACATTACTCCTTACCATCCTAAGGATCATCTACACTCATAGTACAAGAATTTCCATCTGTAATGTACATATGTATATATGCTATAATTCTGAGAGCTCTTTACTATCTTCAATGACTTCTTGACTTCATTATGAATTTTGACTCATTATTTGGGATTTCTTTGTTCCAAAAGCTCCCCCTCAATCACTAATTGTGATAATTCCATTCTTCTTTATTCTTGCCATCTCTTTGAACTTCTATAAATTAGGTCCATCTAAGCTTTTTGTGAACATATCTGCAACTTGCTCTTTTGTTGGAGTATACAATACTTCAATCTCTTTATCAAGTACCTTTTCTCTCAAGAAATGATACTGATTCTCTATGTGTTTAGTCCTGGCATGAAAAATAGGATTAGCTGCCAAATATAATGAACTCATATTGTCTCAAAAAATAATTGGAGTACTCTTATCAGTTCCAAAGCTCTTCAACAAGGTCTTTAACCATATCACTTCTTTTGCAGCCTCTACCATTCCTTTATACTCAGCTTTTGTAGATGACAAAGCAACTATATGTTGTTTCTTTGAGCACCAAGAAACTAACTTATCTCCAATATAATAGAGATAACCATGAGTAGACCTTCTATCATCTGAATCACCTACCCAATCTGCATCACTAAACACTTTGATTCTTGTATCAGAGGTAAAATCATAATACAAACCTTCACTCAGAGTTCCCTTGATATATTTGAGTATGCTTTGAGCTGCATTTCAATGAGTTTTCTTTGGACAATGCATAAATTGTGATAACACACCCACTGCATATGATAGGTCTGGTCTTGTCAAGGTAGCATAGATCAAACTACCTACCAAACTCTCATATTTCTTCATGTCATTAAATTCTTCACCTCCATATCTGCTCAATTTATGATTTACCTCCAATGGTGTGGTTGAAGGCTTGCAATCTTCCATATTGAACTTGACCAGAAGATTCTTCAAGTATCTCTCTTGTGTAACATATACTCCATGTTGAGTATACACAATCTGCATTCCTAAGTTTCCCAAATCACTTATCTTAAATATCCTTCTCTATTTTTTTCTTAAGCTCCTTGATTCCTTGAGCATCTGTACCTGTGACAATAACATCATCAACATAAATTCACATGTATATATACCCATCTTCACTTGCTTTCACTAGCAAGCTACTATGTGCCTTTGAAGCTTGATATCCACATTCATTCAAGAACTTAACAAGCCTGTAATTCCATGCCCTTTGGGCCTGCTTCAAACCATACAAAGCTCTCTTGAGAATACACACATAATCTAATCCAATTGAATCCATAAAACCCTCTGGTTGCTCCATGTACACTTCATCTACAATATACCCATTTAGAAATGCATTCTTCACATCTAATTGTGATAACTTCCATCCTTTACAAGTAGCAACAACAATTAGGAATCTAATTGTAGACATCTTAGCAACTGGACTAAAGGTTTCATCATAATCTACCCCATAAGTTTGGGCATAACCTTTAACCACAAGTTTAGCTTTGTATCTAGACACCTCTCCATTTGCAAACCTTTTTGTTTTGTACACCCACTTACATCCAATCACCTTCTGGTTCTTTGGCCTTGGCACCAATTCCCATGTTTCATTCTCAAGTAGAGCATCATACTCTTCTTGCATTGCCTTCTCCCAATTCTTTTTACCTTTAGCTTCTTCATATGTGGTTGGATCTTCTTCTGTTTTCACAATATAGCATAATCTTTTGTTGTTAAGAAAGATGTATCGTAGCTATACCTGATAAGTTCTTTTGTTTCTCTCAAAGATCTTCTGATCTTTGCACTTCTTGAAGTCTCAACCACATTTGACTCTGGATCAAATCTTGGCCTATCTTCATCATTGTCGTGCAATTTATTTTTACAATCAACATCATTAATATCTTCTTCAAACACTTTTACTTTTGTCTTGGCTTTCCTTTGAACTTCTTCAACATCTGCATAATCATTTGTTGACCCTGTATACCATGTGCTTTTCTCATCAAATCTAACATCTTTTGTAACAAGAAATTGCTTTGTAGATGGAGTTCACAATCTGTAACCCATCTGTCTATCATCATACCCAATAAACACATACTTCTCTGCTTTGGGTTCTAGCTTATGTATTAATTGTGAAGGAACATAAGCATATGCTAAACATCCAAATACCTTACAATGATCAAGAGTAGGTTTCTTACCCCACCATGCTTCATAAGGTGTTCTACCACCCAAAGCTTTACATGGTAACCTATTCACAAATACTCTCCCCCTCCATCTGATCTCAACCTTTTGAGCTTTTGTCCTGTAATCCTTTCTGCATAAGTATGATAATGCTTGAATGTCTTGAACACTTCTGATTTGTCCTTGATTACATAAAGCGCAATCCATCTTGTTGCATCATCAACAAACAAGACATCATTAGGGGAAAAAATGAACCCTGCATGGGCCTTGTAAGGATTCCTAATTTTAAGGGATTAAGCCTAATCTTGTTCTTGCTTGAGGGAACAAAGTGCATTTAATAGAGCACTTTTTAGTAGGCTAGATTAGGCTTTTTTAGACCCAAGTAGGGTCATCTCTCTCTTTTGTAAAAGAAAGAGAGAGAGACTCCACTTTACACATCATCAAATCCGTCCATCTTTGTGAATTAAAAAATGATTTTTTTTTGAAATGTCACATATTTAGTTATTGCTTACTAAAAAGGGCCCATTTCTTAATATACATGTCAGAAGTTACTTTTTTATACGGATTTTGTAATAGAATCACTCAAAATATTTCTTTTTTTGAACTCCCTCCAAAAGTAAAGTGCCACATCATCAAACTCGTAACTTTTCTTACCTCAAAAAATGAGTTTTTCAAATTCTTATCATTTTCACTCACATAGGATGGAAAACCTCACCTTGACCCATGCACATATCAAAAAAGTACTTTTCTCTATGTATAGATACTTCTTAGTCCATTATACATCTTATGTTGATTCTCTTCTCTCTTTCTCTCTCTTACCATCTGGATTCTTGCAGCCATGGGGTACTTGAACAATTTTCTCCAAGGAGAAGATGTAACAGTGATGGAATCACTCACAAGGAATACTTTTTGCCATGAGATGACAATATTCATGTCCAAGTAGGTGGTCCATTCTTTCCTTGTAATCTAGGATCTACTATTCGTTTTACTTTCTAGGATTCATCTACTATTTTTCAGGAGGAAAAACACACAGTACCATCACTTGAAGCTCTTTCATGTGGAGTGGGAGGACATAGACATCATCTCCTTCGAATGAGGTATATATTTTTATCGATTCTCATGTTTGCAAAAGAATTAAACCAATATTTCCCTTGCATAGGCAATTCATCTGAGAAATAAGTGCTTCATCAACACCAAAGAAGCACTCTAAATTTTTAAATATAATTTTTCATAAATTTTCTTACACATACTCAAGTCCACATTGATCTATATCATATGTTCACAATCATATGCACTCAATTCAACATGCTATGTCTGCAAAGCAAATCATTTATGGTTATAAACTCATTTTTCCATTGATAAATAGAGTTGAGCACATAATGAGTTTCATGGACCTTAAATTTGTTATATTAATAAATGCTCTTCCAAAGCATTCCACACATCTCTTGCACTTTCTAATCCTCTAATATGAGGTAGAACATAATCATCTACAGCCATGTAAATGATGCTCCTATCTTGAGCATTCTTTCTCATCCAGTTCTTCAAATCTGTAAGCTCTTTCCTAGATGGAACACTAGGATCTTCAAACTGAGGCTTTTCTTCTTCTCCTGTGATGAATGCCATCAAATCTTTGCTCATGAGGTGTGCCTCCATCCTCATGGACCAAGCTGGATAGTTCTCCCTATCTAGCTTATCAATATGCAAGCTCTCTCCCATCTTTGATCTTTTGTGTCTGCTATTACTAAGATTTATGGTGATATAGTGTACCTTTGATGTGAAGCTTTAATCCTTCTTGATCCTTTAGAACTCAATCTTCCGTCTTCTACAGGTTGTTTTCAAAACTTTAAACTTATCCACCTTCAATTTGAAGAGACTTCAATGTCTGCAACAGCCGGGACTTCCAATGCTCTTACTTCACTTGTATTGCACCTTCTGCTCTAATACCACGGATGGAGACTTCTTAATCTCTAAAGGCTTGATGTATACTCATTAAGAGTATCTCTATATCAGTTATAGACCAAACTTTACACAAATGTTACCTTAATTTATCAAGTCTTCCACTATCTAGATCAAGGACTCTAGACAATAGGCCATACAAGTGGTTTTGACCTTTGAACTCAGTTGATTCCAAGAAATCATTGAAGAGTTCACGTGGACGTTTGGGTTTCAGGGTACTGGAGGATGCGGCAGCCATTGCGCATGATGCTAGCTTGTGTGCATGCTCTACGAGTGATTCTAACTCTTCTTGGTTGCAAAAGTGAGAAATGAGAGAATAAGTGTTGCTTTTATAGTAGTTTCAAAATTTGAAAGTGAGTGGGACCCATTTTAAAACTAAAACTGATACCTTCAAATAAAACAATCATGCACAGAACTCTCAAAAAAAACTTTGGCTCATAAAAAAGATTGAACAGAATCATTAACCAGAATAAGATACACCACATCTACACAATAGAAAAAATAAATTCTCAGAACTTTAAAATTATAATAAATTACCATTGGAAAAATCAAAGATTTGGCAAATTGTACATCGTATTGAGATCAAAAAATTTTACATGCTACATGTCTTGCGTGTTAAATACATTTTTGCAGATGAAGGATTATAAATGGAACATAGGTTGTGTGTACACTCTAGCACTCAAATAGTTCTTGAGCTATGACAACAAAAGTTGAGTTCCATCCACACTCCATTTAGGAAGGACTTTAATTTTATCCTCCAACCTCTTACCAATCTGGAGACAAATAGAAAACTTTAAATGAACATATTTGAGTATAAGAATTTGTATAAACAAAAGAAAAAATACCATATGCTAATTACCTTATGCCCTTGTATTATGAACTTTGATTGATCTAGATCCTCAAATCCAATGATTACTAGATGTTCTCTCACGTTGGCAAGAGTCCAACGATGATTTCTTCCACCAAGGTAGAAGGAAATATGTCTACAAAAAAAACTACACAACTTAGCTAGGTATATTATGAAATTTGGAGAAAAGTCAATGAGTAATACTTACAGTTGATATGATATCTCATTTTGTTTGAGTTTTCCAATTTCATGCCTGACGTTGTGAAAACATGTTGTACAATGGCAACAGTTTCACCATTTTTGAGCTTTTTGAAGCCTAATAACTTCCCTTTCCAATGAGGATCCAAGTTTCCACGATCTCTTACATGGTGAGGACCAACACCAGAGGGTTGCATGTACACCCATGCACCTTTGCAAAACTCCTGTCCTAACCAAATTCCTTCTGTAGCCTTGATATTGTGACATTTTATCGCGATAACCTCATCTTTTGGACCTGCTAATGTGTGAGAAAACCAACTGAATATATGGCCCAGTAATGCATAAGTAAGTCAAGCATCGAATAGCGTGCTCATAGAGAAAACAACATCAAATGCATCCATAGCATCATGAACACTCAACTGTAAAACTTTTTCCATAGGAGTGGCAATAGGTTTATAGTCTTTAAAGCCAAAACCCTGCAGTAATGTGTCAATATATTTGTCTGACACAAAGCTATTCTGCCAACAAGTTGCATAAAAAAATGCCAGAATAATGATGCAAATGCCCCAAATCTCACATCTCAAATGAGGCATGAAAATGAGCCTTTAAATCAGAAATATTGAAAATTTTGCCTTCATAGCCAAGCACTCTGAGCTTGAATCCTATACATGACCCATTCAAGGGATTATGCCTATTTGACCCTCGTTGATTGCTTCTATTCACTTGTATCGGTCATCTACTGAGATGCAAAAGAAGAATGCGATTCTAAGTGTTTCTCCATCTGAGAAACCTCTAGATTTTATGGTTCAAGAGGGATTAAAGGTGATTCATTTTCCATATGCAATGAGAATCTTCGATCCCACCTTTGATTTTGAAGCACTTGTGGAGAAAAACAAAGCATTTCTTATGGATGAATGGGAGACCTTCATTAGGATAGTTAATGGTCAAGAAGCTATCATGTCTGGCAAAGCTTATATCCAACCTATCATTTTTGTTAAGGATACTTTGGACAGGGCCAGAATCACGAGAAAATGAGGAAGATCTCCTCCTTGCTAGGTAGGTAGAACTTTGCCCATAACAACAAAATAATTGTTGTTTATTGCCCTCATTAGGGGAAAAAATGAGCCCTGCATGGGCCTTGTAAGGAATTGGATTAAAAAGCTTAATCTAGGAGATTAAGGGCCCTTGCAAAACCACTAGTACCATTTTCAAATAAAATAATACTTCACAAAAGGTGGTTTTTGAATTCTCAAGATGAGCAAATTTAGGCCATTGGATATCTCAAAGCAATGGTCAATATTTACTTCGATTTAAATCTTGTGAGAGAATCTCTGACAATACAATGATTATGGGAGGAAGCTCACAAACTTTTTTGATGCTCTCTACACATTTCTTGGGGGCCCTTAGATCAAGAGAAATCCAAGGGCAAACCAGATTTTGGGCTGATCACAAATAGGGCGCTGCCATGAGCTGTCGGATGACCTTGAAATCGGATGGTGGAGGCTAAAAGGCACCTTTTTCTTTTGGGGCCTCATTCCCATCCATTTGATCTTGTATGCATCCAATGCTGCAGATTTTAGGCACCCAATCTTGCCTAGCTTCAAGCATATGCGTTGGATCTTAAGGTCAATCCAAGGGTGGAGAATTGATGGCGCATTTTTCAAGTTGAACCCCATCTCAACCATTGATATCAAGAGAAATCCAAGGGCCCAGGTTGAATGGCGCCTTGACTTTTTCTTATCCACCTCATCCCTTGGATCATTGAGCAAATCTAAGGGCTCTCATTGATTTTGGAGCATTCCAAAACCATTCACAAATCTAAAACCACCAGTTCTAGGTGGTTTTTGCATCTTTGACCACACAAAACCAAGGGAAGCCTATGCCTAGTCTATGTGATTAAGGGAGTAGATTGTGGCCACCACCCTCTTCTCATTGGTCCATCACTAATCAGCCCTTGAGCTAAAAGGCCCAAGGAGGGTTCATTTTTTCCCGTAATGTTGAGCATAGGGTTTCTGATTTGTCTTCGTCACAAGTCTATTGGAAAGAATGAAGAAAAGGAACATGATCAAGAAAAGGAGGCATCCATAGATGTTTCTCTTGAGAAATATTCAAAAGTAAAGTCAAAGAGATAGTTGAAGAGATTAACCTCCAAGCAGAAGAAGAAGAAGAAGAAGAAGAAGAAGAAGAGATCAGAAACTTTGATGTCACTACTTTCAGAGCAGAGGCTTTAGAGAGCGAGAAGAAAATGTGAAAATCTTAGAGAAATCACTCCTTCTCCCAAATCTCCCATATTACCTTATCTCTGAGAAGGAGTTTGTTCCTCTCTATTGCATTCAAGAGCTCTTCAATATAAGAGAAGACTATTGCCTTGCTACTATAAGTGAATCAGAAGAAGTCGCAAGGAGGTTTGTAAATGGGAAAGATGAAAGTAAAGAGGATTTTCTAAGCCTGGACCTATCCTTGTTGAACAAAGAATTCAAAGACTCATCAAAAGCTCTCTCATGCTGCTATGAAGGAGTGGCCTCACAGAAGGCAACCCTTGCAGATGAAGATTTTGATGAGCAGTAAAAGGATTTGGGGATTTTCTCATTTGGACAAGGATACCCATTTATGGAGGTAGTTGAGGACAAAGGAACAATAAAGAATGATGAGAAAGAACTGATCTAAGAGGAAGATGAGGTCAAGGTATGTTTAGATAAGAAAATTTTGAGATATGACCAATTCAAGCAATTAGGCCCATCGAACAATTTTTGATGCGCCTATTGGCTTGAATTGGTCATGTCTAGAGTTCTTCATTTTTATGGCTTTTTTAGCTTGTCCCTTATGTAATTTAAGCCAACTACCATCTGTTTGTAATCATTTGGAAGACACGACTAATTCAAGCAATTAAGCCCATCCGAGACTTTCTCATGAGCCTATTCACTTGAATCAGTCCTCTCATCGGTTTCTCTATTTCATGATTAATATGTTATGGAACTTGATGTATTTGTAATGATTTTTATGAAAGACGGATTCAAGCAATTAGGCCCATCCAAGATTTCCTGATGATCCTAGTCGCTTGAATTGGTTGTCTCTGACATTCGTTTCGACAATTATTTTTCCTTACAACTTCAATCTTGTCCCGAGTCATTCAAAGTTGTTTTTCTCTCTCTAATCTTGCTTTGCCATGTTTTCCACAGCTATCTATATTGGATGAGGAAAATTATCTTGACATGGGCAAGGGCACAAGAAAAGCTATAGAGGCTAAAGGAAAAGCAAAAGTGGATATAGATTTAGTCATGCACTATCTTCCAAAGTTGAATCCAAATTTATTTTGTTGTACATAAGCAGTATAGTGAGGAATTTTGCATTATTCTCTCTGAAGTCTCTTTCAAAGTACATGCTCTTTCCCTCACTTCCCTTTGATGCATATAGGATTTAGCTTCGTGAGAGAACATCAGCATTCAGTATTTTTGGCTATGCTACAGGGCTCAATGCTTCTAGAGCTAGATATTTCCTTTGTTATTCAAGCTATGCAATGGTTGCAGAGGTCTCACATGTACAAAGTATTGCTGGCTACAAGAGAAAGCGGTTCCTTAGATACAAAGGAGATTTGCCAAGCGGTTCCTTAGATACAAAGTGGTGCCGAAATCGCGATCTGAGCTCATTTCGGCTTCTGATTATTGCCTCACTTGTGTAGGCTATTTTGTCTTTTTATGCCAAAGATATATACCAGTTTTGGTTCACCAATATAAGCATCTTGAAGTTTGCTAGAGGTCTAGCAGAACTCATTTGGGTAATTCTGTTCAACTTTTTCAGATACAATCATTTTTCTGCATCAAGGTATTTTAGTCATTGGCCATGGCTGAAAGGAGTGATGTATTTTGTATGTTGGATGTTGAGGATAAGCTGGATGGTACGAATTACCCATTGTGGGATTATATGATGCGCCACGTATTGGTCACAAAGGGCCTATGGAATATTGTGCAAGGTGTTGAAAGACGTCCTATTACACCTACTATTGGAGCAATTCTATGACAAGCCTAAGTATTGGCTTGAGTCCCACAAAGTCATAGAAAAAGCCTTAAAATGAAGACTATGTAAAGTTCACTTGTGAACTACCTCTTGTAACTTTTGAAGAGTTTACTTAATGTAAAAGTGAAAGAATCTTAAGTGGTTGAGTCCACTTGATCAAAAATGGAAAGAGGAGCCATGAATTCGTGATTTGTGGTACGTATAGAATCAAATCAATCATTGATTGATTGGAGAGTGATTGAGGGAAGTTAGCCTCCCAAACTGAACTATAAATAGATGGAAGTTTTAGTCGTGGTTAGAGAGACCTATGTGAAGACCTCAAAGAGCTGAGCTTTATGCCATATCAAGGTGTGATTACAAGGCACACATATGTATCAGTAAGTGATTGTATTGTACAAGCAATATAATTTCATTTTCATGATTATTTGAGTTCATCTTTCCATGTTCTTGTGAAGTGTACTACTCACTGCCATTACTCTCAGTTTTTCTCAGTCAGCTTGCAGAGATGTTTTCTCTAAGCTTGGTGCATCATTTTCAGTGATTTAACTTGGTAAAGTTAGCTCTATAAGTCTACTATATGCTCACAAATTTTCATGTCATTTGGATGTTGCAATCTTCAGTTATGTTCAGTTGAAGTCAACAGTGTCTGTGCATTTTCACTTCTCTGTCAGGTACCCGACTTTTTCACTCATCTTGTCAGAGGTGTTTCTCAGTGGTTACTTATCCAAATTCAGTGATTTAAAGCTTGTTGGATTCAGCGTACTGTCTGTTATAACGATAAAATTTTTTCATAATCATTGGATTCCTACATTTTCAGTTATGTTGATTTTTCTGCTCACTGGTCTCAAACTGTAGCAGCCCGTGAAAATCGGGATGATGTCATCAGTTGTTAAAACTCATTCTCAGTGTGTGGTTCATTATTTTTGATGCGATTACTCTTGAAAGTTAGCTCTTTAAGTTGCCTAGACTTCCCCAAGAGGAATTAAGCTAATTGCTGCTGTGCTCAGAGAATTATGTAAAACACTGGATAGGTGTATGAACCAAGAATAGCAAGTTTTCACCTCTGAGCTAACTCCAACTTATCTGTTTTGATCTATCTTTTTGAGAGTGATCTTCCAAGGTACATAGGGTGTCTAATACATCCATTGGCAAGCTAAAAGGGCCCACCATATACTTATGGAGTTCATTTGGCTAGTGTAGATCAAGTATTTTGCAACACCTCTTCATCTTCAAGCACATACCTGTCCATCTCTTCACAGTGGTATCAGAGCAAGGTTGGACAACATGGCAGATGGATTTCCTTCATCAATTGACAAATTAGACAGAGGTAACTACTCAGCTTGGTCATTAGCAATGGAAGCCTATCTCCAAGGTAGAAGTTTATATGGTTATGTGGCTAGAGATGAAGTTATGCCAAGTTTCAGGAACAAAAGTCAACCAACACAAGAAGAGCAAGAAAGATTGAGCACATGGTGCTCCAAGGATGCACTTGCAAGGTCTTATCTCCTCAACTCTATCTCAGATTTTTTGTTGCCTCACATTAGAAGTTGTAAGACATCTCAGGAAGTGTGGGATGCACTTGAAGCTTTCTTTTCTTCAAGTACTAAAGCTAGGAAGCATCAACTATGGCTGGATTTCACAACTCTCAAGAAGGCTCCCAAACAAAATGTGATTGATTTTGTCACAAAGCTCAAGGACATAGCGGATCAGTTGGGAGGCATTGGAGAGGTAATAGATGAAGAGCAAATTGTAAGGCAGGTCATCAATGGCTTGAAGGCAGATGACAAGTGTGAAGCATTCACCACAGCTATGGATTTGTACATGGACATGCATGTACCTGATTTCAATACACTCATTGGACAACTACTTACTCAAGAGGCAAAGCTTATCAAAAATGGAGAAAGCTCTAAAGGTAATCAATCTTCAGCTTTATACACTGATAAAAGCAAGTCCAAAGATAACAAAGGAAAGGCAAAGAAAGTGGATGATGAAGCAGGTACATATCAAGCTAACTATGCAGGTAGAGGAAGACATGGCAGAGGTAGAGGAAGAGGAGGTAGACAAGGCAAGGGGAGATCCCAAGTCTCCAACTCATGTTCTATTTGTGGATTAACTAATCATACAACTGAAAATTGCTTTAGGAATTCCAAGAATCAAAGAGGCAGAGGATACAATAGAGGAAGTTATGGCTACTCAAGAGGAAGGTTCAACAACTACCATGGCAACTACAACAACTACAATCATTCAAACTATCAAGGAGGCTACAAAGGAAGGAGAGACTACAATAACTACACAGAAGACTCAAACAAAGAGGATTCATTATTGATCATGAACATGGCTATGCCACAAGGTAAATCTGATGAGCATGTTTTCTACATAGATTCAGGTTGTTCAAATCATATGGCAGGAAATGTGGCACTCCTATCATATTTAGAAGATCCAAGGAATAAGCATGAGGTACAAACAGGAGATGATACAAAACATCCTGTGGAGAAAATAGGCAATGTCAAAGCACCTGATGGAAACATCAACCTACTCAGTAAGGTACTCTATGTCCCTACCATTACAAAGAATTTGATAAGTGTTGGGCAGATAGTAGAGAAAGGGTTGCAAGTCAGGTTCACAAAAGCAGGAGCATTTGTTGAAGATCCAAGTCAAGGATTCAGAAGAATTTCAAAAGGTGAAAAGACAGGTAGATTTTTCACATTTGAATTACAGGACACTAGAAACATTGCTCTCTTTAATTATGGTGTCAGACACTCACAGAATTGGAAGTATGGCACAAAAGGTTAGCACATATTGGTGAAAGTTCATTAAAGCAAATTTGCAGGGACCAAAGTGTACTTGGACTTCCTAATTTGTCAAAACAACATATGATTTATAAGTGTAGTGCATGTCAATTTGGAAAGTCTCACAGGTTACCATTCATGAAGAAAGGTTATATGCATGGAGATCTCTTGGAGTTGGTTCATACAGATGTATGGGGACCTAGCAAGGAAGCTTCAATATCTGGATCAAGGTATTATGTTTCCTTTATTGATGATTGCAGCAGATGGACTATCCTATTCTTTATGAAACAAAAAGATGAAGTTTTTTCATGTTTCAAAAGATATTTGGCTCTTGTGGAGAATCAAACAGGTAAATCACTAAAAAGGCTAAGGTCAGATGGTGGGGGAGAATACTTCTCCCATGAGTTTGATTCTTTTCTTCAAGAAAGAGGAATCAAAAGAGAGGTAACTACAAGGTACACTCCTGAGCAAAATGGAGTGGCAAAAAGGAGGAATAGGACAATTGTTGAAGCTGCAAGGTCTATGTTAAATGAAAAGCATTTACCTAAATTACTTATGGGCTGAGGCTGTATCTATAGCCACTTACTTGATTAACAGGTTGCCTTCAAAATCCCTTGATGGGATGACTCCATATGAGGCTTGGAATGGAAGAAGACCAAGCTTAGATCATTGTAAAATTTTGGATGTATTGCTTTTGCTCATGTTCCTTCACAGGTTAGAGGCAAGATGGATCCAAAGGCAGAAAGGTGTGTATTTATTGGATATGACAACAATCAAAAGGGCTACAGGTTATACAACCCTACCAACAAAGGATTCTTGGTAAGCAGAGATGTAGTTTTTGATGAGAACAATTCATGGTATGAAGATTCATGCAGGAAGGTCAATTTACCATATAATCTTGAAGAAGATTTTCCAAAGCTTGGTAGAGAACGACCAAAGGTTGAAGAACAAGACACCTCAGAGGATGATGAAGAATCTCAGATGGAAAAGATCAAAGCATGGAAGTCTAAAGGTAAAGCAAAATTGCAGGAACGTGGACATGAGGCAGAATCATCACATCATGGCCTAAGAAGATCTATGAGGGAAAAGAAAAAACCAAAAAGGTATGGGTTTGACATCTCATTAGTAACTAAACACTCTATCTACATAGCATAGGATATAAACCAAGAGGAGCCATCATCATTTGAAGAGGCCAAAGCAAAATCAGAATGGAAGCATGCAATGAAGGAAGAGATTGAAACACTTGAGGAAAACAACACTTGGGATTTGGTGCCCAAGACTTCATCCATGAAGGTAATAGGCTCAAGATGGGTCTATAAACTCAAGAAGAATTCTGATGGTTCAATTAACAGGTATAAGGCAAGGCTTGTAGCAAAAGGCTTTGCACAAACTCAGGGAATTGATTATGAGGAGACCTTCTCTCATGTGGCAAAGATGTGTACTATTAGGGTTTTGCTTAGTATTGACTCTTCCAAGAATTG
The DNA here is from genome assembly GCA_020310875.1 of Ceratopteris richardii. Taxonomy (NCBI): domain Eukaryota; kingdom Viridiplantae; phylum Streptophyta; class Polypodiopsida; order Polypodiales; family Pteridaceae; genus Ceratopteris; species Ceratopteris richardii. The sequence goes on along the minus strand of CM035425.1, from coordinate 59,552,986 downwards.
GAAGATACTTCAACTAGATGTAAAGAATGCATTCTTGAATGGTTGGATAACAGAAGAGGTATATATGGCACGTGACCACCTGGTTTTGAGAACCAAGTTTATCCTGATTATGTGTGTAAACTTAACAAAGCATTGTATGGTCTCAAGCAAGCTCCAAGAGCTTGGAATTTCAGGCTTGTTTCATTCTTGCAGGACAAAGGCTTTCAACCAAGCAAGGCAGATCCTTCACTCTTTATTAAAAAGAGTAATTCCGAGGTCATCGACCTATGTGTATATGTAGATGATATTATATTGACAGGAAATGATGCAGATGGTATGAAGAAGATCAAAGATCAGATGAGAGAAGAGTTCAAGATTGTATTGTACAAGCAATATACTTTCATTTTCATGATTATTTGAGTTCATCTTTCCATGTTCTTGTGAAGTGTACTACTCACTGCCATTACTCTCAGTTTTTCTCAGTCAGCTTGCAGAGATGTTTTCTCTGAGCTTGGTGCATCATTTTCAGTGAATTAACTTGGTAAAGTTAGCTCTATAAGTCTACTATATGCTCACAAATTTTCATGTCATTTGGATGTTGCAATCTTCAGTTATGTTCAGTTGAAGTCAACAGTGTCTGTGCATTTTCACTTCTCTGTCATGTACCCGACTTTTTCACTCATCTTGTCAGAGGTGTTTCGCAGTGGTTACTTATCCAAATTCAATGATTTAAAGCTTGTTGGATTCAGCGTACTGTCTATTATAACCATAAAAATTTTTCATAATCATTAGATTCCTAAATTTTGAGTTATGTTGATTTTTCTGCTCACTTGTCTCAAACTGTAGCAGCCCGTGAAAATCGGGATGATGTCATCAGTTGTTAAAACTCATTCTCAGTGTGTGGTTCATTATTTTTTATGAGATTACTCTTGAAAGTTAGCTATTTAAGTTACCTAGAGTTCCCCAAGAGGAATTAAGCTAATTGCTGCTGTGCTCAGAGAATTATGTAAAACACTGGACAGGTGTATTAACCAAGAATAGCAAGTTTTCACCTCTGAGCTAACTCCAACTTATCAGTTTTGATCTATCTTTTTGAGAGTGATCTTCCAAGGTACATAGGGTGTCTAATACATCCATTGGCAAGCTAAAAGGGCCCACCATATACTTATGGAGTTCATTTGGCTGGTGTAGATCAAGGATTTTGCAACACCTGTTCATCTTCAAGCACATACCTATCCATCTCTTCACACCTACGAATACAGATATTGCAAATACAAGTGCTAGAGCTAATAGAGATGGTGTCAAAGATGATGATATTCTATAGATTCTTGTTCGTGTTGCTATTTCTGTTGCACCTATTGTAGAGCAAATATATTGGGATGGAAGAGATGCTCAAGCACATGCATTGATAGCTTTGTCTATCAAGCATGCCATTATTCCTCACATTCACTCTTGTATAATAGCTAAGGATGCTTGGGATACACTTACCACATTGTACCAGGCTAGGAATGAGGCTTGTGTTGCTTACCTCCGAAAACAATTGGAGAATGAGTACATGAATGAAGGTGATTCTATCGATATTTTTCTCACAAAGATCAAGGATTTGAAAGAACATTTGGTTTCTGCTGATGAAGTTATACCAGATAGCTCACTTATGCAAACCATTCTAAATGGTCTTCTTTCCTCATATCAGAGTTTTGCTTCTACTCTTTGTTTGATGATGAAAGGCAATCCAAACACGTTGTCATTTGAGGAGTTAGTCTCTATTCTGTTGCTAGAAGATCAGTCTAGGTAGAACATGTCCATCATGTGTGTTGCGGATCAAGCTTTCTTGGCTAGTCAGAAGGGCAAAGGTAAATGGAGCTCTTCTACTAGTTAGCAAAAATCTACAAATGGTACACATTCAAAGAAGAAAGACAAAGATGAGAAGAAATCAGAAAAGAAAAAAGTGTTTTGCAAAAACTGTAAAGCAAATGATCATGTCATTAAGAGCTCTCCAAAACTGACTGCTAAAGAGGCAAAGAAGAAAGAGGCTGGAATGGTTGTTGCAGAGGCCTCTACACCGGAAACAAAGTCTACTAATCTTTGGCAGGATGAAGAATGGGCATTTACTAATGTTTGCAATTTTGACCCATCTTCTCATGAGCAGTGCATGTCTGCAGTAGACTCAGATGTTTGGTTCTTTGATAGTGGAGTGATAAAACATATTACCTCGTAGTGCAATTTCTTCTCTTCACTCGAGCCTGCCCCTAGAGGGAATACTGTTACATGTGCCAACAACTCCTCTTATCTTGTTATGGGAGTTGGTAAGATCATTTTGACTACTGCTGATTGTAGTTCTTTCACTTTGTTATTAGTTTCTGCATTAGCCAAGATTGGCTTGGTTGTGAAATTTATTGATGACAGATGTACATTTCATGATCTGTCAAATGGCAATGTCATTATTGCTTCTGGCATTTTATGTCGCGGGCTGTATAAGCTCATAGACTATGAAAGATCTGTAAATGATTTGGCATGTGAAGTACATGATTCTCAAGCTATGTCAGATGCAAAGCTTTGGCATGCATGCTTTGGTCTTCTGAATTTTGCCAGTTTGGTATGCTTGTAGAAATGTGAAATGGTATCCTCTTTGCCCAAACTTGAGGCACCTAGAAAACATGTTTGTGAAGGCTGTATTTTGGGCAAAATGCAGCATTCATCGTTTCCAAAAGATGGTTTAGTACCGGCTAGTCAAAAATTGCAGCTTGTACATAGTGATGTTTGTGGTCCTATGCAAACATCTTCTTTTGGGAACTATCTTTACTTTGTGACTTTCATCAATGATTTTTTGAGGCATGCATGGGTATATCCATTGAAGGAAAAGTCTAAAGTGTTTATGTGCTTCAAACAATTTCTCACTTTGGTTGAAAATCTGCCAGCATGTAAAATGAGCACTCCCCGTTCTGTTCAGGGGGGGGGGGGGAGGAATATATGTCTTCAGAATTTAATGCATTTCTCGTTGAACGTGGGATAAAATATCAAGGTACAGTGCCGTATACACCTGAATAGAATGGAGTTGGTGAATGGTGCCGGGTCGTGGAGTTGCTCAGATGATGGATCAGGTCATCTGCCAGGTCGATGGGCACACACTAGGTGTCTAGAATGACTCAAGTACTTGAAGAAAAGGGGTTTTAATAACACAATCAATTTTAATTACCTATTTTTATGAAAAAATAGAGTCAACTTATAAAAAAAGCTTTAATAATTTATGCAACTAAGGACCATAAGGACACACAGCCCTATATCTAGCAATAGCATCTTGATAGGATGGTAAAATCAATGAGTCTTCTGTTATCTATTCTTCAATTACCTCGTCTACTTTGGTTTCAATTGGTTTGCCATGAGTATGTCTATTGTGGCGCAAATAACTTTTCGGTACTCTGTGGTTCAGGAGATACAAAGGAAAATAAAGTTAAGAATTTAGTTAAACAATGGTCCTAGGAAGTTAAAGATTCTGTAGTAATTTGATCTTTAATGAATTCTTCTATTACTGCTTCTACAGACTCATTTCTAGCTTCAATGCTTTCAAATCTACTATGTTCAGATATGTTCCTAAATTCATTATTTTTAGACTCATTGGACAGCTCAAAAGACATCAAAACAATGAAATATGATTAATTCATTAAATATTAATGCTAAATCCTTTGTATTTTGATTGCTCTTTACTTCATCAATGTTTGTCACTGCAAGAAAACATTCAGATATAAGTAAAGTTACAAGAATCACCAATAAACTTAAAAGACATAATTCACATGTACATATAACATCCTCATACACATGCATATGTTCATGCAAATGCTTTAATTCTCATAAACATACATATGCATTATGACTTGCCTTTGTCATGCATATGTTTTCACACTTATAATCATGCACTTCTACCTTACATTTATCATGCTTATATCAATTCATATTCATATGCATATTCCTACTTCAATTGTCATTGCAAACATACATCTAAGGTACTTAAATACTTCACACTCTTCATTTATCAAAGAAATATGTTTATGCTATCCTACAAACTTATATGCATTCATTAGCTCTTATGTGCAACACACACACTATACACTTATAGTAAACTCATATACACTCATAGACATATCTCATACATATGCTTCTATCTCATGCACTCTCATATAACTAGCTAGGCATTTTAATGCATTCATGCACTTTAAGTTTATGCATAGAAGAATACTTATAACATTAAGCCATACTTAATCAATACATTAAGTATCTAGAAATTCAATTATATAAGGTTAAATGAAATAATTTTAAGTAAATTAGATAACTTAGTCAATTAGTAATTAACTCTCTATTGATTTAACTCTCTTTCTTTTTCTCTCTCTCTCTCTCTCTCTCTCTCTTTCGTTCTCTCTATCTCTCTCTCTCTCTCTCTCTATTCTCTCTCTCTCTCTCTCTCTCTCTCTCTCTCTCTCTCCCCCTCTGTTCTCTCTCTCTCTCTCTCTCTCTCTCTCTCTCTCTCTCTCTCTCTCTCTTTCTCTATCTTTCTCTCTCTCTCTCTCTCTCTCTCTCTCTCTCTCTCACTCGCTCTCTCTCTACGCATGTTGTGCCTGCAGCACCGTGGAGGGAAGGAAAAGAAATTAAAGCAAAATAAAAAAGGAGTCTTTTTAACTCTCTCTACCACTCTGTAGAGTCATATCATGCTCTCCCTGTTCTCACTCATCTCTCTCTTTTTCTATGTACGTGTTCTCTACATGTGACCAGAGCTTCCTCTCTCCCTGTCGCACTCTGTTCATTGTCAGACGACTGCCGCCAGAGGAGTGAGCCTAGCGAGTGCTCCATCGTGTGTCAGAAGTTAGAGAGAAGAAAAATATTTAATAAACTTAAATCTATCTCTCTCTCTCTCTCTTTCTCTCTCTCTCTCTCTCTTCGTGTGTGATGCCTCCTTTGCATCATCTCTGTGTGTGCATCCTTCCTCTCTCCCTATCGTGCTCGAAAGATAATATTTCTATGAATTAAGCTTATGCTTATGTTAATTAGACCTGTCCACAATTCGCTCAGAAGGCACATAGATCACTTAACTATACAATGCTACATGGGAAGAAAAATGCAAATCATGTATATAGCTCCATTCAAATAGACATATGAAGACAAACCCATAGTCTCTCTCTAGCACACGGATAATAGAAGCAAAAGAAGTGGAGAAATTGAAATAATACCTACAAGAAAACATTAAGAAATCTGAAGCACATCACACATATTTACACACACAAAAAATCCTATGTCTATCACTCTTTTTGAATCTTGATTTAATCCTCAATCACACTCTTGCCCATTTATTCTCACCACACTTTTAATTTATCGTTAATTCCACAACTCCCCCTCATCACTCTTTAACCCTTTTTCATACATATCTCTCATTTTAAGTTTGACTTTACCCTCCTTTAAGTGCATCATTCATCCATACCACTAATTGAATCACTTTAAACATACATGTTTTGTGAACCATCCTTTAAATACATACTCCCGCATGCCACACATTATTTATCCACTTTATTTATCATTTTAATTTAATTACCCTAAATTTCCATAATTAAATAATTCATTTAATTTAAGCTTACTTTAAGGTTTTAATTAATTAAATACCTTAGTATTCAAATTCACACAGCCTATTAAAGTAGCTAATTAAATCATAACTTAACTTTTAATAAATAAATGTTTAATTTATAAATTAATTTAATTAAATATCAAATGTTTCACCCTTGAAACTAATGCCAATATCCATTCTAACTCAACCCTACACACATAAACACTCTAAAACCCTTGGGAACCCCTTTGAAACCCATTGGAACCCATTAGAAACCTAGTTTAACCCTAGCATTAACCCATTGAAATCTTTTGGGACCCTTTGGATTAATCCTACTGACATAAAACCTCATGAATTTATGAAACCCTAGGGTTTTATACCCATGTTTCTTGCTTGTATGAACACAAAAGCACATTAAATGTGTAATTAGGGTAAACCCTAATATGAGCACATAATTTCTCCATTAATTTAGACCTGCAACACTTTTCGAATGATTAGATCCAAGAAAAACAGGGTTTAGAATTCACCAATAAAATATTTTAATTTTCCTGGACGAAAACTGGAAGGTGCAAATCTTCCTGACATCCACCCCCACCAAACCTGCACATCATCCCCATGGGCCAACTTGCAAATTGAGGGAATCAGCATCTTGATGATCATCCTGAAATTTAACCATATAACATCATTAATTATTTTATAAATAAATTTTAAACTTATCAAATAGATTATTTTTTTGTCTATGCAACATGCTCATGAATTCCTTTTGAGTTCAATCTGGTATTGAAAACATATCAAATTTTAGAGTTAAACTATCAATCGGTTCAGTCAACAAAACATTAATCTAGATTTCATCCATTTATAAACTTTGCAAAGATGAGTATAAAATAGAATTCATCTTCATTCACTCAAATGCAGGTTTCTTCATATACATGCATTCACATATGAGCAATTAAACATGCCAAAGAAATCAACTAAATCTACTCATACAGAGATCCGTGTTGTTTTGCCCAATTTTAATCACTAGATGTGTTTTCCACAACTAGCTTTCTTCGTCTTCAGTTTCATACAAGTATGAGATAAAAATATTCATGTAGATAATGATTGTAAATACCTTTTTGGGGTGGACTTCTGTGCATCATATATATTTTTTGTCTTTTCTTTTCATTTTCTTTCTATTTTTTTCTATGTTACATTCACAACTTTTTTGTTTTGAAGGGGAAAGGCTTAACCCCTTAATCCGAGCTAAGGTTCTAGATGCATGTATAAGAAAGACCTTTAATGTCACTTCAGTAATCCTATGTTTAGTTATTTCTTCTATAGTGTTTTCTTCAAAACTATTTTTTTCAGATATGTTCCTAGTTTCATTTCTTTTGGACTAATCAGAAAATGTAGACGACATCAAAAAAAATAAATAAAATATGATTAAAGTGAATAAATATCAATGCTATAACTGTTTTTGAGAAATGAGTTTCTAAAACTAATGAAATAAATCAATTCCTCTAATACAAATATAAGATAATATGGCGAATACAAATGACTAAAAGAAAGCTATAAGTTGAATGGAATTCTTCAATCTTTCAATCTTGATCCTCCGTACTTTGATTGTTCTTTACTTCATCAATGTTTGTCACTGAAAAAAAACATTAGCATATAAGTAAAGTTACAAGAAATAATTGAGGAATATAAATAAACTTACAAGACATATACATATAACATTTTCATACACTTATGTGCACTTATGCTTATGCACTCTTGTATTTGCATTTGCTAACACATTTCACACATATGCTAACAACTAACATATGTTTATGCTATCCTACAAGCATATATTCATACATGTATACATACATCTATGCACTTACATAAACTCTTAAATGCACCCATATACATACATCCATACACACACATGCATGCTAACATCACACCCACTTCTAAATACATATAATCATGCAAATGTATTAACATTAATTAATATGTACTAACACTCATTAACATGCATATATTCATTAATTCATGAATATGCATACTTATTAACACACATGCACTTAAGCATTCCATTCTCATATTCTTTTACCCATGCTAATTGAAAAACAATTCTCATGCTCATACACTCTACTATATATCCATACATAAATTCATTCATATTCATTCATGCACTTAGGCTAGATAAGATACTCTCTCTTTTAATTCATTTTCTGCCACATTCATTCATATTCATTCATGCACTTAGCCTAAATAAACTACTCTCTCTCTTCATTTTTTGTCGCTACGTTCGTTCACATACAAGTATGGTTTTTTTACTCTTTCTTTCTTTCTCTCTCTCGACCTTTCTCTCTCTCTCTCTGTGTCAGACATTTTCTATCATCGACCAACTGCTATCTGACTCTCTCTCTCTCTCTCTCTCTATGTGCGCATGTGCTACTCGTGCAGCACTGTGGAGGGAGGGACAATAGGGAGGAAATAAAAACAAAATAAAAATAATAAAAAAAAGAAAAATATAGAAAGAAAAAGAAAAGAAAAGACGAAAAATATATATGATCCACGGAAGTTATGCCTTCTTCCACCCCAAAAAGGTATTTACAATCATTATCTACATGAAGATTTTTATCTCATACTTGTATGAAATTGAAGATTAAGAAAGCTAGTTGTGGAAAACACATCTAGTGATTAAAATTGGGCAAAACAAAGCGGATGTCTGTATGAGCAGATTTAGTTGATTTCTTTGGTATGTTTAATTGCTCATATGTGAACGCATGTATATGAAGAAACCTGCATTTGAGTGAATGAAGATGAATTCTACTTCTTACTGATCTTTGCAAAGTTTATAAATGGATGAAATCTTGATTAATGTTTTGTTGACTAAACCGGTTGATAGTTTAACTCTATAATTTGATATGTTTTCATTACCAGATTGAACTCAAAAGAAATTCATGAGCATGTTGCATAGAAAAAAAATGATCTATTTGATAAGTTTAAAATTTACTTATAAAAGAATTGATGTTGTTATATGGTCAAATTTCAAGATGATCATCAAGATGCTGCTTCCCTCAATCTGCAAGTTGGCCCATCGAGACGATGTGCATTTTTGGTGGGGACGGATGTCAGGAAGATTTGCACCTTCTAGTTGACATCTAGGAAAATTAGAATATTTTATTGGTGAATTCTAAACCTTTTTTATAACACTATTGATCGGTTGTTTTGCTTGGATTTAATCATTCGGAAAGTGTTGCAAGTCTAAATTAATGGATAAATTATGTGCTCATATTAGGGTGTGTGAGTATGTGCAAAAGTGTGTATGAAAATTAAAGCAAAAATTAGAAAGAGTGGTAGGCATGACCCTCGGTGTGTGTATAAATATGTGTATGTTGTGCTAGTTTTTCCTAATGTTTTTTTTCAGGTACTGTTCTTCTCATCTTGCTCTATATGAGTAGGAGAGAGTTTTGTTCGTTTTTCCTCTGCCATAGAATGTCTTGAAGAGAGACTGATTCACCCTCTATTTTCATCCTTCTCCTCCTCCTCAAGGGAGTCAAGATTCCATTCTAGCTGGCAGAATTCTGAGATGTGTCAGAGAGAGAAAAGAGAATGAAAATTCTCTTTCTCCCTTCCCTCCCTGTAGGCTATGTGCGGCAGTGCCGCAGAGAGAGAGAGAGAGAGAGAGAGAGAGAGAGGGAGAGGGAGGGGGAGGGGGAGGGGGAGGGGGAGGGGGAGGGGGAGGGGGAGGGGGAGGGAGAGGGAGAGGGAGAGGGAGAGAGAGAGAGAGAGAGAGAGAGAGAGAGAGAGAGAGAGAGAGAGAGAGAGAGAGAGAGAGAGAGAGAGAGAGAGAGAGAGAGAGAGATTTCTTTTTTTTTATTATTCTTATTTTGTTTTTATTTCTTCCCTATTGTCCCTCCCTCCACGGAGCTGCACATGCACTGCGTGCGGAGGGAGAGAGAGAGATAGATAGATAGATAGATAGATAGATAGAGAGAGAGAGAGAGAGATCCTTACACTATCAAGTGTTCCATTAGGTTTACGCTTAAGCTTGTATACCCACTTAGTGCCAATGGCCTTCTTGCCAGGAGGCAAGTCACATAAAGATCATGTACCATTTTTCATAATAGCATCATATTCAGATTGCATTGCAGCCATCCAATGTTCTGAATTCTGTGCTTCATCAAATGAAAGAGGTTCAGTCTCATCACAAAGACTAGAGGCAGCCATAGCTAGAAATATGATGCAAAAGAGGCATTATGAGAGCCTGAACAATCAGTATGATATCAGAGAGGTGCATCTAATTTGTTATCATGCAAAGTCTAAACCAGCCATTTTGGCATAGTCTTTGCCTCCTCAATATCAACTCTCTCGTCAACAAGTGCATCGTGTAAATCTGCATAAAAAATGGAATGATCTGCATCATTACATGAAACCTACAAAGGCTGAGAAGTTTCCTCATTTGGACCAACACTAGACTGTCCACCTATAAAAAGAGGGGGCAAGGTATCATACATGTCTTTGAAGCTAACAGATGTCTCCTTCGTACATCAAAGCAATGGCTAAATAGCATCTTTCACAAAACAACATCATGCCTAACCAGAATGCATTTAGTCTGGGGATGGTACAGATGATAGCCTTTACTTTCAAAATTGTACCCAATAAAAATACATTTTACTGCTTTATCATCCAATTTTCTACGATGATGTTCAGGCACTAATGCATATGCCAAACAACCAAAAACATGTAGATGAGCAAGAAATGGCTTGCAACCATGCCAAGCATTATATGGAGTGATAGACTACACACATAGATGAGCAGGTTTATGCATTGCCCAGGTGTCAAGCATTGGCAAGCGGTTAAGCACATTGGCAACCTGTTAAGTACATATGTTGCACACATAACAGCCTCAAGCCAGAAACTATGTAGTAAAGCATGCCGCTTAACCATACAGCTTGCCATTTCCATGAGTGAACTGTTCTTCCGTTCACCAACTCCATGCTGTTGAGGTGTATACATCATTGTACCTAGATGTTTTATCCCACGTTCAGCTAGAAATGCATTAAAGTTAGAAGATATATATTCCCCCTTCGAACAGAACGGAGGCTGCCCATTATACATCCTGACACATTTTTAGCCAAAACGAGAAATTGTTTGAAGCACATAAACACTTCAGACTTTGCCTTCAATGGATATACCCATGCATGCCTGGAAAAGTCATCGATGAAAGTCACGAAGTAAAGATAGTTCCCAAAAGAAGATGTCTGCATAGGGTCACATCACTATGTACAAGCTGCAATTTTTGAGTAGCCCATACTAAACCATCTTCTGGAAAGGAGGAATGCTGCATTTTGCCCAAAATATAGCCTTCACAAACATGTTTTCCGGGTGCCTTAGGTCTGAGCAAAGAGGATACCACTTCAAATTTCTGCAAGTGTACCAAACTAGCAAAATTCAGATGATCAAAGCGTGCATGCCAAAGCTTTGCATCTCACATAGCCTGAGAATCATGTACTTCACATGCCAAATCATTTACAGATCTTTCATAGTCTATGAGCTTATACAGCCCCCGACATAAAATGCCAGAAGCATCGCCATTTGACAGATCATGAACTGTACATCTGTCATCAACAAATTTCACAACCAAGTCAATCTTGGCTAATGCAGAAACTAATAAAAGATTTTTCTTGATCCATGGCACAAATAAAGCAACTGAGAAAGTGAAAGAACTACCATCGGCAGTAGTCAAAATGATCTTACCAACTCCCATTACAAGTAATAGGAGATGTTGGCACATGTAACAGTATTCCCTCTAGGGAATGCTCGAGTGAAGAGAAGAAATTGTGTTGTGAGGTAATATGTTTGGTCGCCCCACTATCAAAGAACCAAACATCTGAGTCTACTGCAGACATGCACTGCTCATTAGAAGATGGGTCAAAATTGCAAACAGTGGTAAACACCCATTCTTCATCCTGCACAAGATTAGCAGACTCTAGTTTTGGTGTAGAGGCCTCTCCAACAACCATTCCAGCCTCTTTCTCAATTCACTTAACAATATCCTTGAATATCTCTTTTTTCTTTTCTCTAGCTTTTTGCCCATTTTTTGAACTATGATTCGCACTAACTCTAGTGGCTATTCTCATGTTCATTTTTAGTATTTTCCTACTTATAATTTTCATGATTTAATTGATCTCTCAAACTTCATACCTTCTCTTGATCGATTAGTTAATCTTTATCTAAAACATACAATGCTTCAGCTTTCTTAATTTTCACTTGAATTGATTTATCATGTTCTTGCTTATCCTCTTTCAACCTATCTTTCAAAATTTCCTCAACCTTTTGCTTCTACAATTTCAATTGTGAGATTTTTCTTGATTTTCATTTGGTATCCCACTCTCTTGATGATTAGATAGCATATCTTCACATCTTTTTGGCCTCCAATGTTCCCTAATTATATTATATGGTCTTGGATTAGAGTTTGATCGATCAAAATATTTATTCATTCCCCCTCTTCCTATATTCATGTGCAAAGGTCTATGTTCATGATACTTACAAATCTTCCTTTTAGCTTAGTTACCAAATTTATCTACATGCAGCTCTAGGGGTGGGTCTTTTATGTTCATATAAATCTTCTTGATCAAGTGAGAGTAGACATACTATGGTATTGGACGTGATATTCATTTTTACCCATAGATATTTGGAGATCTTTCATTTGGTTGAACAACATCTCAAAAATATCTTTCACATTGAAACTTCATAATTAACATTGTTTTTGAAAATTCCGAACTCATTCCAAAATTAATACCCATTGTCTTTATACTTTCAAAGAATTGTTTCATTGTTTCACTCAAACTTGAGACGAATATGGACATTATTTCAAAATTTGTTTCAATAGACGAAATTACTTTGGATTCAATATCTTGAAGTTTCCCATGATATTGTTACTTTATATTTTCAAAATGCTTGTTAATAAACGCAATTACACTAGATTCTATGTTATTGATCTATATATTTATGATACTATAACCTAAAAGAATTGTACATGAAAGTGGTTTAGAGAAGCTCAAAAAATGTAACTCTTTGAAAAAAATTATTTACTCAAACGAATGAATAAATCCTAAATACAATGTATGTGAATGAATTGTGAAAATGTGTATGCCTTTAAGAGGCTCAAAAAAATGGAAGTGTATGAAAAACATTATCTACCAAAACCAATGAATAAATCCTAAATACCAAAACCAAAACCAATGAATAAATCCTAAATAAAATGTGTATGCCTTTAAGAGGCTCAAAAAAATGTAAGTGTATGAAAAACATTATCTACCAAAACCAATGAATAAATCCTAAATACCAATACCAAAACCAATGAATAAATCCTAAAGAATGGAGTGAAGCAAGGAGCTTAAGACCTTTTCAAGACTCATGTCGTCTCTTCTTAAACTTTTTTGCATGTTTCTCAAGTGTGTAAACAAGTAAAAGATCACCTTCCTATAATTTATCATCCTTTATATGGAAAGCAAATAACTCGTGACCATTCGCCTCATAATATACTGCTAATTTGAGAGTTAGATCAAAGAAGAGCAATGGGATAATTTACATGTTTTCCATATACTAGATTAAACGGACTAGCTCCCAATGTGGTCTTATAAGCTACATGAGAAGCCCATATTGCATGGTGCACTTTCTCATTCATTTGACCATTTTAATATAGCACTTCTTTGGACCACGCAGCCTTAACGTTTGCTTGTAGATGATATGGAATTGGATTTTTATGGAGAATAAAATTTTCTTTGAATAAAGCCTCTATGAATTTATTCACAAAATGAGTACCTCTACCGATTTATCTCAATGGGGAGGATGAATCTTTTAAGTACATGCTCAAATAAAAATTATGTAGTTGGTGAAGCATTCACTTTGATGGTAGCATGTGCTTTGACCCATTTGTGGTGGGCTGAAAGGAACGATGAAATTTATCCCCCATTTTGCAAATTTGCATCCTCCGATCATTGACCTAAGAGGCATTTGTTCTTGATTGAATGTGAAATTAGTTCTTTTGCATGTACCACAATTTTGTATGAAGGTTTGTGCATCCAAACCCGCAAATAAGATAAATTTTGCTATTTGTTCTATAAAAATGTTCACCTACAACACTTGAGTCTGAAGCTTCCAATAGTGGCAAGTAATGATATTCATGTAGTTAAAGGTGCAAGAAGTTATGCTTGTCTTGCCAATAAGATCATAATGTCGGATGTTATTTTGTAAATCTCTCTGTTTGAGTGTGATAATTTATGTAGGATAAGTTTCATATTTTAACTAATGTACTATGCGCTTGCTCTATGAGGGGCATACAAATATATAGTAAATAGTAGCATTTTCTATGTTAGTATAGTTTCTTTTTGTGAGGATCAGTTTTCTGCTTGCATAAGCCATGGGGATGTCTATGTTACCCTCATCAGTAGGTTGTGCTAAGATGCAAACACTTGCTCACTAGAAGCACCTACATGGATATGGAATGGCTTCTTGGAATCTGGGGCCTTTAATATAGGTGCTAATATGAGGCATCTTTAGAGTTTTGATGCATCTACATGCACATGGAACAGTGTAGCCAAATTCAGAGCTTTCAATATTAATATTGAATTCAATATATTTTTAAGCTCTTCAAATTATTTGACATAATCATTAGTCCATTCAAATTATTTCAAAAGCCCAAACACAAGTTCAACTATGACCACATAGATAAGAATGAACTGACGATAATAGCAAAATGGCCCATAACATTTTGAAATCCCTTGATGATCTTAGGCTTGAGAAATTCTTTTAAATATTTTTTTCTTGTCTTCATCAATCAAGATCTTATTGTTTGGGACACTGTGTTCACAATTTTGTATCTTGTCCCACCATCAAGATGTGCTTCTATTGGTTTAAATATACATGGTACTGTTCATTTTGCAAACATTCGATCTAAGTTAAGAATATGTATAATGTGCTACTTTGCATATGTACAAAAATTAAGAAGCAAGGAAGTAGTGCAAATAATGACATATTGAATATCAAAGAGGTTATGGATGCTCTCGGATTAACAAGATGGTGATCTAGTGTTACTTACATTAAATGGCTCAAGGGATGATGTAAAGTGGAAGGATTTCAAAAGTTTAATATGTAAGGGCTTCCTTAACCAACTTTGAGTTATTTTTGTACTTGTGGTTATAAAAGGAATGAACATAGGAGGTGGGAACTTAAAGGGAAGTCAAGCCCAAGCATTGAATGTAGGCAACTGAAGAGGAAAAGGAAGAAGAGGAGGCTCAAATAGACAAAGAGGAACATTCAGACAAGGACAAAGCTCATTCAACAATTGAGGCCAAAGCAAAGGACACTCATCACAACGATAAAAAGGATCTAGAAAAGGATAATCTAGGAACAAAAACAATGAAGATGGGTGCTATGTGCCTATAAAACTAGGGAACTTAGGCATTATATGAGGTGAAGCAAGCCCCTAAAGGATGGTACCAGTGGATAGATAAGTATATCTTGGATTTCGGTTTTAAAGGATGGTCTTCTAATTCTAACTTGTATGTTCTAAAGAGAGGAGGGAAGACAATTGTGCTTGTAATCTATGTAGATGACCTTGTGACTACACAAAATAATGATGATCTTCTTCAAAAAACAAAATAAGCCTTAAGCATTAGGAAAAAAGGTGAACCCTGCATGGGCCTTGTAACGTCATCAAACTCGAGCATGTATGGGAATAAAAAAATGATTTTTTTTTCAAAGTCTCAATTTTAGAGTTTATTTACTTGAAAGGGCTCATTTTTTAATATATATGTCAGAAGTGACTTTTTTTTAGTTTAGTTTTTAATTTTCTTTTTGGAAAAGTAATATTTTTAAAATCCCTCCAAAAGTAGAGTGCCACATCATCAAATCCGTAACTACTCTTCACCCAAAAAATGAATTTTTCAAAATTTCATCATTTTTGGCTATTCTCAGTGGAAAAACACATTGTGACCCATCCACATCCAAGAAAACAAAATTTTCCTGAGAAAATCATGCTCTAGCATCTCTTCCAAACAAATTTCTGTTCTCTTTCTCAGTATTGTTTAATTGTTGGAAAAGATGGTGTTGACACCTATTACAAACCTCACATTAGGACGTTCTCATGCCCCAACATCAACAAGTATCCATGTTCGTGTGCCTAGAGAGTTTGCTCCAAATACACAATGCAACAATGATGTGAACTCTCAAAATGAGCATCATGAAGTTGGAGAAAAGAATATTGATCTTTGGACTCATGGTTCATTATACCCTCCTCATCCAATGACTTCTTACCATCCAACATTCCATAACCTCTCAACTTTACTTCAGTTCATCGGTGCCGGTAAAGCTGGGCTCTTAGGTTATTGTCAACGATTATCTACACATTCAACTATCATTACTAAGTATTGGGTTCAACAATATCAACTAAATCATACAAGGTTGGTCACTTTTGAAAGCACAATCATATTTTTACAAGAAAAGCTTGTAGAGCTTGAAAAGCATATGGATGAAAGGAGAGAACAATTGAGAAATTAAAAAACACTGTCCAACACTTGAGAGAGACTCCACTTGGGATGCGACGTAGGAGACGATCATTAACATCCTTTGACTCTCTTTCAATTGGTGGTGGAGCACGCAAACGATGAGTTTTTGCGATAAGGTTTGGTTTGTATTTTTTTCTCTTTTTAGAAGACTTATATATATATATATATATATATATATATATATATATATATATATATATATATATATATATATATATATATATATATATATATATATATATATATATATATTCTTGTTATGTAGGTCATTCGTTGAAGATGTTAGTGCGTCATCAACAACAGAGGATCAATTCAAGTTATTAAATTCTTGTTTGACCAACAAGCAGGTGGTTAGTATTTTGGACTCACGAATAGGAAACCTTATCAAGAAGCAAGTGATTAAAGATTTCACAAAAAAGTTACAAGATATTATCACTCCTAGAGACGTGCAGATGGTATGTGATGAAGCAGGAATTAGTACTAAAGGATACAGTGCATTGTACAACCTTTTGAAGCATTCATTACAAAGAGAAGGTATTTTGCAGAATATGTTTCCATCTCCTTACAAGGTATCGCTAAAGAAGGCAATGTCCAATGAAGATATAGCTAGTATTCTTGGAAACTACTTATATATAGAGGATATTATGCCTATGTCTATTTATCATTTATCTACATCCAAAAAAGAGTTGAAAAGCGCAGCTGGAAATGGATTTCCTTACACAAAGTACAACAATATATTCGTGGATTTGGAGAGGCTTCAACAAGCAATGGTTCGATTTTACAAATCTACTATACCAGGTATGTGCACTATTGTTACCTTGATATACATTGTATATTGATGTTATAAAAATTTTGCTAATTTATGCAGATTGTAATACCAAATTACAGTTTATATTGAAGTTAGATGAATGCCAGATCATAAAGGGACGACGAATGGAGAGATTGAGTTTGACACTCATGAATGAAGCTATGACAAATGCCATATTTGATGAAAGTAGTAACTCTAGCTCTAACTCTACATATAGTGTTCAATCCGAGAAAGAAATATGGTGGCTAGGTGCTATTGAAGTACCTAAAGAATCCAATGATGTTCTTTCATGGATTTTTAGTAGGACCCCATGGATCACTAAAGTTATAGTTTCTCAAATTCATGGTGCAAAGCTCCACATAGAAAACTTTGGTGATTTTGAGATAGATTGGTACTTGGGTGGGGATTTAAAAACTATCAAATGCATGTTAGGTTGCAAACAAGGTGCATCTACTCGTTATCCATGTCCATTTTGTACTCGAGGCTACAAAGTAACAAAGGAACAACAGAAAGTACTATCTAGCTTAGATGAATACATAGATGCACCTACTTCCACGGAATGGGATAGACCTTTGTTAAGGTGTCCAATGTTAGAAATACCTAACCGTGACACATTAGATAAAGATTGGAATCCCATTATTCCATTTCCATTAGTTAATGTTCACTTTTGCACATTGCATGCTTTCATGAGAATATTTGATAGATTATTGAAGCTCCACATAGAATATGCATTTTCCATGAAGCCAATTGATAAATCTGTACAAGCAATCAAAAAATTGGAAGAGTTGCTTAATTCGATTGGTTGTCATGGTGGTAATGTAACTCTAGTTGTCAAAAAACCTAGTGAATCGCAAAATAGTTTGCAACAAGTGTTAATGACAGGGAAGAAGGCAAGAAAAATTTTCAGAAGAGGTGTAAGCCCTAAGAAAAATGAATGCAGGGAGCTATGGAAAGACTTGTGCATGATCACCACTGATAATGATTCTCAAATTGACCTTAGTAATAGGCGAAAGAAGGTTTGGTCATGCTTAGATAAGTTGGTAGGCTTAATGAGTCTTAATAGCTCCAACAAAAATGACCGTCAGTTGTTTCAAGATACATTAATGGAGTTTGCAAAGTGTTTCATCTTATCTTGGGGAGAGAGCAATATTACACATTACATTGTAAGTTTTCTTATTTTTTCAATTTTTTTGTTGATAAGATTGTGTTATATGTACTTATATCATTTCAACATATTTTATTTGCACATGGAGCATTTTTTACGCATCAATATGGTTCATTGGAGATTTTTAGTACACAAGGAATGGAGAAGTCACATTACAAGGCTAGAGGTGTTTACTTCAAGAACACACGACATGGTGGTGGTGCAATGCAATCAAACTATATGGAAGAGATGTTTAATTGGTTTTATCGTACTGCATTTTCAAGGACATATGCAATGGAACAAGCGAAAGAGTCAAAAGTTGCTAAACTTGCAAGATTTAATCAACACAACTTAGCTAGTGAAAAATGGAAGTCATCATTGGGACCTTTACGTCATGCTCAATGGCGGGCTACAAGAACATGACAGGGTTCATCATGGAAGTGAAGTCATTTAATACATTCATGGCATTTTTTGAATAATTCATAAGGTTTGGTACACACTAATCTCTTGTTTGCAATTTTTTAAGGTAATTTTTAAATTTTTAACTATTTTTTGTCCATTCAGATATGAACAGAATCTTTTTAAGTGAAGCATTATAAAAGGAGACTCATTGTTTCATTTCAACATTCTAGCACTATAGAGGATGGCAGGAACAAAGCAAACTGCAAGGAATGATCCCATTAACTTTCCTACCTATGTGCAAGGCACTCAGAAGCCACCATGGATGAATCACCACAAAAGGCGACGTAGTGTCTCGCACTCTGCATCCCATCGGGAAATAGGTGGTGGTCATACCTCTGGGAGTGAACAGTTGCATGAACAAGTGGAACATGGGCAATCCAGGGAAGAGGCCATAAATCAACCCCAATCACCACCATCATCATATGATGAGCCTCCATCACCAAAGAGACCAACAAAGACAAGGGTGAAGGAGTGTACTCACAGACAGGTAGTCTCTGATGATGATTTTGATGAATCGCATGAGGATGTGTCTCAAGAACGTTCACAATCAAGTGGGCAGAGTCAAACATTGCCACCATGGGGTAACAAAGAAATACCTACAAATCATAGGGTTACTGTAGCGAGAAAGACACTACCAACAAATCAGGGGGCCATACCCAATGATCAAGAGAGGGAGCAAAGCCAACAACAACATCCTGAACGAGGAGAAAGCTCAAGACGCGTGCAATGAAAGAAGAAAGTCTTTCAACCCCGTCATAGAACACCCCAACCAAGACCACAAGAAAATGTCCAACAAAGACCACCACCACCACCACAAACTAGAGCACCACAACGAAGAAGAAGATATACGAAGGCATTTGCAGAGATAAGGCACTATCAAAAGACAGCTGAGCTTCTGATACCTAGAAGACCCTTTTCAAGGGTGGTCAAAGAAGAGCTACAAAGGTATTGTGCAGGGTTAAGGATCCAAGCTCTAGCTTTAGAAGCTTTACAAGAGGCAGCTGAAGCATTTTTGATATCAATGCTAGATGATTCCAACCTGTGCGCCATCCATGCTAAGCGAGTCACTATACAACCGAAGGACATACAGTTAGCTAGGAGAATTAGGGGTGATCGTAGCTAAGTTTTGTAACTGATCTCTACAGACAAGAGATTTTTTGTAAATATTGCCATTTTCAATGAAACATTAGCACTTTTCCTCTATTCCCTTTATAATCTCATTATCTAGAATGAAACATGAGCAGTCATTTTACATTTCCATGTGTTTTCTTGTGATAATCTCTCATATATCAGTGATTGTTTTCTTATCTTGTCATTTTGATCTAGTGATAATATCCATCTAGTGAAATTTCTTTCTCATTTAAGGTCATGTAGGGCATAGGAGGCCAAATAAAGCCCTGCCACAGAAACGCGGGAGAAGGCCTTGCAAAACATTTGCAGGGCCTTCTCCCGCGTTTCTGTGGCAGGGCTTTATTTGGCCTCCCAATGCCCTACAAGACCTTAAATGTGAGTAAGAAGGTCCAAAAGATTGAGAGTAAAGAAGGATCATGAGGAGTAAATCTAGTTCATGAGGAGTGAACATGAACAAATTTTGACCTCCCTATACCTTTGAAACATATGAGTAGATCATTTTGAAACTTAGAACATTTGCATTCTTGAAAATATCCATCTAGTGAAGTTTCACTCTCATGTAAGGTCACCTAGGGTATTTCCATTCTTGATAATATCCATCTAGTGAAATTTTTCTCATTTAAGGTCATGTAGGGCATTGGGAGGCCAAATAAAGCCCTGCCACAAAAATGTGGGAGAAGGCCCTGCAAACGTTTTGTAGGGCCTTCTCCCGCGTTTCTATGGTAGGGCTTTATTTAGCCTCCGAATGCCCTACAAGACCTTAAATTTGAAAAATTGCACTAGATGGATATTATCAAGAATGCAAATGCCCTAGGTGACCTTACATGAGAGTAAGAAGGTCCAAAAGAATGAAAGTAAAGAACCTCCCAATGCCTCCCAATGCCCTACATGACCTCAATACATCACATGCAGGTCCAAAAGAATTTTAGATAATATACTCAAAAAGAAAGGATTGAGACAATTGTAAATAAAGCAAAGTGAAAATTTGATATTAATTCAATTGTTTACATCAATTGGCTTTGAGTTTCTCAATGACTCTCTTTCGACGCTCCAAAGCCATGGGTAGGGTGTAAGTCAAAATTGAGGTTGCTATTTCATCAACATTTCTAACTCCTAGACCTAGAGATATACCTATTTGACCTAATAACTTTCCACGGAAGTTGGAACCTAAGGTTGTACTTACAAGGGATTTCTTAACTAAAAAGATACAATTACTCCCCTGTGTGATGGTTGATAAACAAAGCAATTTACTTAAGGCCTTTAGACACCATGTCATGAAGTGGCCCTACGGACTGAACTCTTTATGGATAATTACAAATTGTTCTTTCGGAAGTTTCCCAATGTAGTTTGCAAGGGATGAGCCACCTCCACGAGCCACTCGATCACCTCCACTCCTTGTTGCAAACTTGTCGACTTCAATCACCTCCTGCACAAAGTTTTATGATTAGTAGCTGCATGTGTTTGTAAGAATGAATGACATGAATTGAAGATACTTACATCTTGAACCCTATCTTCTTCTTCTCCTCTCTCTTGAAGATGTAAATTAATGCTGGAGTGGGACATCCCACTCTGCTCGATTACTGGTGAGGTGGGAACTTCTGATTCCAATATCCTTTCTTGTGCATTACTAAATTGTTCTTCTGTGATATGTTGATGTTCACTTGTAAGTATGTCATTGCAAACCAATTTTATTGTGTTGGCCACTGAGTCACCAAATGGCAAACACTTTTTCTCCAACAAGTCATAGGTACTATCCAAAGGACACTCTGACAAAGTACGAAACAAACTTAGGCATTCATCCAGCCGTAGCCCAAATGCCTTCTCTACATCATGTAAAAACAAATATTCTTGTCCCTCGACAAGAACCACTGAAGAAGTTTCAATCTCCACCTCTGGAATAGTTGCTTCTGGCTCCGAAGAGGTGGATGGCTTAGGCACTTCTTTCAACTTATCATCCACACCAAGAGGATAAGTTTTCTCAATAACTTCTCTCTCTAATAGGAGATTCAAGGGTTCTTGAGGTGGTTCCTTTTTATCCTCGACAAAACCACTTGTAAGAAGATGAGGGATCTCATGAGGAATTGGTTCTGGTTCCTCATTCACAAAGAAAATTGTGGCAGCAATGAATGAAAGATATTTTGCACCCATCTTGCGTTTCCTATTCAATCTCCTTATAAGTGGCACAATTTCATCAAGAAGGTGCCCTGCTTCCTCTGCAATTACCTGGAACTGTTTCAATTGTTTTGCAAATGCCTCATCACCTTTGTGAATGTAGGTGAGAAGGTCACATGGAACCCAGGTTCCATCATATGGTGGTATTTCGATGGAGAAACACAATATATGAACTTGCATATATTGAAGTAGCTTCTCCAAAGCATCGGCATTCATTTGCACGGTTCCATGGAGGTCAGGAACCTTGGAGAGAAGATCATATAGGTCATGTTGACCTTTATAATCTGAATCCTCCAAAAATTCTAGAAACTTGTGGCATGCACTCTTAGTAGGTACAGAGGTGGAAGCCATAGCTTGCAAATGCAGATTGTTCTAACACTCAATGTAGTTGCAAAAGTGAGAAATGAGGAGAGAGGACTCCTATTTATAACTTTTCTAGAATTTTTAAGTGATGGGTCCCACTTTTTCATAGAAGTGACTTCTCCTTAAATTAAAACATAAGAGTCTTGGAAAGGAAAACTTTGACATTTGAGATCACATCAAAGACAATAAACAATAAGAATGCTCTTTCAAGAAAAACCTTGAGAATGTACAGATACAAGTAGAATGTGGCCAAAATATCCTTTAAGCAAATGTGAAAAATTTTTCATTGCAAAAATAGGTTTGTTTACAGGTTTCACAGTATCTTTACAAAAAAGAGTTATGACAATGAAATTTCAGTTCCATCCATGCTCCAATCTGCAAGAACCTTGATTTTGTCTTCCAATCTCTTTCCAATCTGTGGACAATTCATAAAAGAGTAAAACATTTTAAAATCATGAACAATATTCATAGAATAATATATATATATATATATATATATATATATATATATATATATATATATATATATGTATATATGGAATACAACTCTTACCTTGTTCCCTCGTATTCAAAATTTGAAATCATGAAGACCATCATATCCCATGATAAGTAAGTGCTCTCTCAAGTTGGCCAAGTTCCAATGTTGATTAACTAAAACCACCTCCCTATCATTGTTTGGTAACTTCACATTAATTTCAAATGAAGCTAAAGATCCCTCCGAGCTTTGCAAAGGTATCCACTCTCCTAGTTTACACATCCAACGATCATAATAAAATATGATGTACAATGAAGTGTGATGTTTTAAATAGCAAAACCCTTTACCTGTGTCACCAATTCTACAACGATATCTATCCCCTTTTGACAATCCTTCTACATAACCCCAGTTTTCCCCTAACAATCCTTCTACTGCTTTGTATGTAATATCTTTACATATCAACATTGTAGGAGTTTCTACAAAAGGAATGCCTTGAAATATGAAAACAAAGCAATGGATTGGTAGAGTCCAATGAAGACCTATTGATCTAGAATCTCGTGTGAATTTCAAAGAGTTATGTATGTCCATCACCATCTTACGCTTGAAAGATGATATGGACCAAAAATCAGGTTTTGGCCACTCTAAACTAAGAAGAGAGTCAACTTTGATAATCTCCAACCTTCCATATTCACCATCTGTGGAAGGAACAATGTACTTGTGAGTGTAAAAGAAGATCCTTTCACGAATAAGTTTAGCAGGAGGTACATCTGGAAACACTAATGCCCCAATGTCTGCATGTAATGCTTTGAAAGTTCCTGTAAGAGTACGAAGTGGTTGCTCTTCCACTAAACTAGAAGGAAATATGACTGTAGCAATGAAAAACATATGAGATGAGTAATTAAGACATTTAACACCATGAAGCATTGAAAAAATAGAAATACTCACAATGGATTGGATATCTAATTCTATTGGAGCTTTCTAACTTCATGGTTGAAACTGTGAAGACATGTTGTACAATAGCAACCATCCAACCATGTGTTTGCTACTTGAAGCCTAAGAGCTTACCTTTCCAATGAAGATCCAAATTTCCACGATCTCGAACACGATGAGGACCAAGTCCAGATGGCTACATGTACAGCCATGCACCTTTGCAAAACTCTTGTGGTAGCCAACTTCCTTCCATTCTTTTGATGTTGTGGCACGTCATTGTGTGAACTTCGTCTTTTGGTCTCCTACGAGCTCTGGAGCTTTCCATGGGAGTAAGAGTTGTTGTCATTGCTGCAGAAGTTGGGAAAATGGTAGGAGTAGAAACAACGCTTCTGATGTATGGTATGGAGGGAATAGAGGTGAAAAATATGACTTTTTGGGTTTTGGGTATGAAAATGGGAGTTTGAAGAGGGAAAATAAAGTTTTTTGAGTTATTTTGAAAAAAGTCACTTTTTTAGTTCAAAAACATGCACGGATTTTGAATTAGAAGTCAAAAATAGCACTTTTGACCCTGAAAAGTGATATGGAGGTCATTTAATTGTATTATGATGAGTTTTACAACTTTTAAAAAATTTTGAATTTTTGGGCCTAGCCTGATTACGAGATTTCTTCTCTCTCTAGAAGACAACCCTGAACATAGAGGAATCTTGTCCCCTCTTCCCCCTTCAGCCTACTATTTTATAGGGTATAGACAGTGGCCACCACCCTCTTCTGATTGGTTCATCACTAATCACTCCTTAAGCTAAAAGGCCCATCCAGGGTTCACCTTTTTCCTAATGGTTTGGAATTTGAAATGATATACTTGGGCTTAGTGCATTATTGCTTAGGTCTTGAAGTATGACAAGAACTAGGCAAGATTTTCATCTCTCAATGAAATTATACAAGAAATTCCACATGAAGGATTGCAAAGAGATTTCTATACTTGTGAAGGTAAGGACAAAAATATCTCCTATGGGGTTGGAGTAGTAAGCAGGTTCTCTAATTCTCTAATAAGCCTTGCCAAACTCATTGGAACGAAAGCATGTGGGTACTCGAGTATCTGAAAGGAACCATTGATTGTGGTATTATCTATGAAGAAGGATCATCTCTGGTTGGATATTATATTTAAGATTGGGTAAGAGAGACTCATTTTTCTTCATCTTTCTTGGAACATATCTGAACCCTCCCAATTTCATTCCTTTTGATTCTTCGAGAAAATATCATTTGAAGAGATGAGTGAATTCAGTTCAAGTTGAGGGTCTATTATGAGTCTTCAGGAGACTCATCCACAATGTATAGCCTTTTGGGCCTAATGTTAAACTAGCTTGTACAATCTTAACAATTTTGGGAGTATTCGTTAGTTGTTGGATGTCTTACCACTTCTCCACGAATGCAGGGACCATGTCCTTGTTTAAATCCTTATCTTCACGTGATAAGTAAGGGGGTCAGAGATATTTTGCTAAGGAAAGATCCAAGGAAAAGATTACACCTATTTCTTGTCTTGAAGGGTTGCAAATAAAGGAGTGGTAGGAGTCATCAAATTAAGGCAACTCATATTACCAATCAAGGGGAAAATATATGCCAAGAAAATGGGTAGATACTTTTCTTCCAAGACCGAAATTTATGTAGTTGCAATCATTTTACTATGGGTACCTATAAGTGACTTACCTTCCTCTTGGAACTCCTTGAATAATTCCAAAATGGACCTATCTTAACCTTGAACTCCATCAAAAGATTGAGGAAGTTTTGTGATGTCTACTAATACCTAGGATAAATTTTAAAAGCGATGCTCTATTTTCAACAACCTAACCTCTAACCCTTGGAACTCAATAGAACTGGTGTTAATTGTATCCCCTAGCATCATTATACCCTCAACATTTATAGCTACATCCATAGCTCCTACAACTAATGGACATGCACATGACTTGAAATTGAAATGTTTTGTGGTGATGCATGCAATGCATGGTGATGTAGATGATAAAGGTACTAAAAAAAAACATGTATGTGGTAGTGTTATCTGTTGTCTTGATGTGGCTTGTAAATCCCTCGATCGCACACAAATGGTATTCAAGTTTTGGAATTTCCTACCATTAAGTGGTGCACGCAAAAATAAAAGGATGTTGCACAAAAGGCATACGAGATACTCCCCAAATAGTGATTTTCTTTGGAGTAGACTCGATTCTATCTAAGAGAGGTTCAAAACTCCAAAATCTATCCTTCACTTGGTTGAAATGCTTCTAGAAACTAGAAAACATTTTTCTTTCTTTAATAATATTTCCATGCTAGAGAGTGTAGCTATATATAACTATGTGGATATCCCATGAGGTTTATGTTATAACCTAGAAGAACGTGCTTTAGAAATTCATTCAAGGGCTTGCTTGGAGGAAACTCTATTGTAGTTTCCTTATTTAATTATCTTCCAATGCTAGCTTCACCTATAACTTTAACTCATGTTGGGCAATAGATTTCGCTAATCAGAAAAACCTTTGATTTCCCTACTTCCTTGCATTCGTCATGCTATGTCTTCATGCCTATCTTTTTCTCATTAACATCCTCTCCTTTTCTATTGATTTGTCTTAATAAAGCTTTCTTTTTAGTTAAGAGGATCTCTAACTCTAATGTTTTCATCCATTTTTCAAGCAAAGTATGGCGAAGGCAAAGGAGACTAACAAAAGAACTATATGTAGATAATCTAGTCAAGGGACTAAGAACAAGAGGTTAAAAAATTATAGTACCAAAGTAGGAAAGATTACTAAAATGCAAACACTTAAAACTAGATTGGTTTTTCAAAGATGCATACTAAGAATAGGGGAAGCAGTATTTTAGGTCTTTGGGAAGTATTATCCAAAGGCTTACTTTCATAAAAATTTCAATGATATTTCTTTCAAGCTATATAAAAAATAAGATGCAATAGTTATATTCAACAGTTTACTCACGTCGCGGGGCCCAAGACCACTCGATAGTTCAAGTGCAACTCCCTTTATGTTTGGCAGGACCACAAACACACATAAGTAAACCTTATTCCAAATTTTAGCATGCACATTTCTTGTGGATGCTGGAGAGCTTAATTTTAATTAACCATCAAGGATTTATTTCTCAACCATTGCAACTATGGTGGGCAATATATGCTAGCTAAATACTCAAAGAGCTATGAGCACAAGTAAAGCATTGTTAGGGCTTTTAACAAAGCCGACATGATAAAATGGGTTCCTTGATCCTAGATAGTCTCAATTGGTAATTCCAATTTGATTAAATATCTATTCAAACAAAGAAATAGCAGTAGTCAATGTGCCACTCTTCCAAGTCGCCCTTAGTTTCATCCCTTTTTCCGATAACTTTTGGCCTCTATTATATATTCATGTAGAGGGTGTCAATCCTTCTTGAATATGCGTAGACACAAAATTAAGAGCTCAACCTTCATAGAGGTCCACTAAACCTAGATGTTCACAGGTGATTATCACTCAGAGTTTGGACTTGTTGTAACCTAGAATGAGTGCTACATCATGTGACATGGGATTGTGTGTCTTACTAGTTTTTATAATCTAATATTCATATATCTCTCTCGCTTGACCTCATGGTAAACTCACATATGCTAGGAGTGAGGGAATTTATCTATTAGTGAGCTAGACGTAGATGTGTGGAACATTGATAAGAAAAATTAGTTCTGCCGTTCATGTGTTCACAAAAGAAGGCAAAACTATGCAAAAACTAGTTTCGTGGTGCCGACCTATGTGAACATAAAGAATGGTGGAGCAACTACTTTTCTTTCACATAAACCCTTACTGTTTTTCACATAAACGCCTTGAAGACTGTAAGCCTATTGCCACTCCTATGGAGACAAGTTTATGATTGAGTCTTCATGATGTTGGAAATGCATTTGATGTTGTTATCTATCAACAAGCTATTGGATGCTTGATTTACTTATGCATTACTCGGCTAGATATTCAGTTTGCTGTCTCACAGATGAGCAGCTTTATACATTGCCAAGGTGTCAAGCATTGACAGGCAGTTAAGCGCATCTTTCACTACTTGAGTGGTACCCAGGAACTTGGATTGTTTTATCCCAAGGAGGGATCACTACCACCAGATTTGCATGATTTTTCTGATAGTGATTGGACTGGTTGCTATGACACTCATGTGTCCACTGGTGGTTTTTGCTTCATGCTTGGTAGCTCATGCATGTCTTGGCTGAGCAAGGAGCAGCCTACTGTGGCCACTTCCAGTTGTGAGGCCGCATATAGGGCAGCTTTCATAGCGACTGTTGAGTATGTGTGGCTTAGATGCCTTATGGCTGATTTGGGTGTTGGTTAGTCTTGTGCCACCACCATCTGTACTGATAGTCAGAGTGCATTGGCAATTGCGAGGAACCCTTTTTTCCATGCTCGCAGTAAGCACATTGAGATGCATTATCATTATGTCAGGGAGAGGTTCTCTGCTAGAGAAAGGGCAATGTCAGCAAGCCGAATTTCAAAGGATAAAGATTTAATGGTTTTTTCCTCTTCATTTTTTTGTAAAATGTTTAAAAAACATGTTATTATAGAAAAAAAAACAATTTCATTGAATAGGAGACTTTCAATTTTAAATATTGGTGATGTTATAGGTAGGGAATGGCATAGTAAAGAAGCTCAAAAGCTAGGAGACATCATTTTATGTAAAGTTAGTCTGAATTCTCTTTCAATTTCACATCAGATATCTCAACAATCACTTGTTTTAGGATATGATTACAAAAGGTGGAAAAAAAATCTTGGACTTTGGATACCCTTGGATTAAGAGGAGAGTTGTCCAAAATTTGAGTTAGAATTATTGATTCATCTAGCTTTTCAACCTAGGAAAATAATTTCTATTGCAAATTGGAAACTCAAAAATGTAAGGGAGCTCTTTGAGTTCCTTGATGAGGTTTCAACACACTTCATATTCTCAATTGATGGTGCAATGATAAACATTAGATCAGAGAAAAAACTATCTTGCATTACACTACAACATATGAGGGTTATACTAAGGCTTCTATTAAGGAGAATGAGCGGGTGCAAATTTGCCCTGACGTCGGTGTATGAGTTGGTATAAGCGTCGATAGCAAAGCACCAGTATATGCATCGGTATGAGCATTTGTATGAGCACTGGTAATAGCGATGCTCATACCGATGCTTATACCGGTGACATGTTGAACATACCGTCACATACACCAACATTCTGTTGGGAGTACCGACGAGCATACCAAGGACTATATGTGCATAATTTTTGTTGGGCAAAGTGTGTTGTCTCTTGCTGTAGCAATATTACCATGATGTTGTGTAGCAAAAGACAATACAATCTGCCCAAAGAAAACCGAGCGCATGTGATGTGTATTTTGATGGCAACCAAAACATGATTTCCTATAGCAAAAAACTGTCAGAGACAAAAGAGATGAGCAGAATAAACCATGAAACATGTACAAAAAAGTTATATATTCCATAAATGAAGCATGTACAAGAGTGTGGCAAATACAAAATTATGGTGCACCATTGCCACATATGAGTGTAATACAAAATTGTGGCAAAGCACTACCATATATATGATCAAGGGAATCAAAACCTTTACACCTACAATTCTACAACAAAGCATATGCATAAAATGAGACAAATTGACATGATATTTATAAACAACAACAAAAAATACCAAACCAAGCTACAAGTTCACCTCTATAGATGCTTCCATGAAATGATCACACCGCGTCCGTCCAAGTACTCCAACAGTGTAGCCAGTCCATGACAATATCCATAAGCTTCTTCATTTCACGTCGCAGGATGACCCACTGCCAACTCCTATAGGAAAGAAATATGCAAAATGTTAGATGTACATAAATGATGTGCTTAACACAAACAAATTCAATAATTAAAATGATACTTACAAACTGGTAACGCATACTGTCATATCTGCCGCTACCCAAATGTGACATTACAACCATATCTAAATGTGTGGCCGTCGCATCTTTCTGTTGATGATATTCGTCAGGAGTATGTTGCTACTCCCACTCCTCAGGATCTAACCATACAGGCTTCAGTAAGCCTGCTCTGAAAGCATCACGAGCCTCTGACCACCGATGAGACAACACCTCGTGTGCCATGTGTTGAATCCGCTCTGAGCTCACAATAGGATGCCCAGGTGCTAGCCGGTACTCTTCGTATGTCGATTGTGTGATATAATTTTTGGAATCTTTATCCTATTCGATCCATTTCAACATGATAGAATGTCCAAACTATATGGAGCAAAGTTTTCGTATGCGTTGACGTTGTCGAAAATATTTCTATCTTCAAGTTGATATTCAAGGAAATAAAAATATTTTTTATTGGTGATATCTAAACCCCCTCTATATCATTGTTGTAAATTTCCTTGAAATGAACTATTTTCACAGTTACTAAAGCTCATATGTGTATATGATAGGTTGTTACCCTAAAAATCCATTTTAATGTGTGAATATACCCATTAACATGTAGCGGTATGGGTAGAAACTTATAGGTTTAGCTAAATAAAAAGGTATATAAAGAGTATTTATGAGTGTTTCCAAGGGTTTATATGTATGAAAGATGTTAAATTGATATGTGTGAATATTAACATTAATATAATGTGTGGAAACCTTTGATTTCATAAATGAATGATTATAGTTAAGTAAATTATCTTACATATTTTACATTTATTTAATATAAATTAAGTTATGGTTTAATTAACTATCTTAATAGTGTGTGTATATGTGAACATTAAGGTATTTAATTATATTAAACCCTTAGTGTAAGCTTAAATTAAATGTATTAATAAATTATTAAAATTAAGGATAATTAAATTAAAATGATAAATAAAAAATGGACAATTAATGAGTGGTGTGTGTGAGTAAATATTAAAAGAATGGTTCATAAAAGATGTGTAATTAAAGTAATTTAAAGTGTGGTATGAGTGAATGATGCACTTAAAGTGGATAAAAGTAAAACCTACATGTAAGGTATGTGTGAAAAGTGGATTAAAGAATGGAGTAAGTAAGTTGTGTGGTTAAAGTTAAATAAAAGTGTGGTGAATAAGTGTGGGAAAAAGTGTGGATGAGGGAATAAAGCAAAATCTAAAGGAGTGGTAGGCTCATGTCACTTTCTCTCTCTCTCTCTCTCTCTCTATATATATATATATATATATATATATATATATATATATATATATATATATATATATATATATATATATATATATATATATATATATATATATATATGTGTGTGTGTGTGTGTGTGTGTGTGTGTATGTTGTGCTAGTTCTTTCCTCATGATTTTTACACGTAATTTTCTTCTTCTCCTTCATTTCCCTTTCCACCCCATTACTGTTCCCTATATGGAAGAGAGAGTTATATGACTTTTTCTATCCTCCTCCTCCCTGATCTGACACGCACACAATGGCTGCTTCTGTTGTTAGAGTGAGAAGGTGTTTGGCGCACATCATGCAGAGAGTTCAAAGAGAGGATAGGTTTTTTCTCTCTCTCTAGAGGTTGGACAGAACTGGTGGGCCGGTGGCGTGCACAGATCTCGTAGTGTGTATAGGATGAAATTGATAGGAGAGAGAGTGAGGTGGCTCTAGCAATGCATGATGGCACAGATAGATAGATAGAGAGAGAGAGAGAGAGAGAGAGAGAGAGTTTTGTTTTTTAATTTAATTTTATTTATTTTCTTTTTTTTCTCCTCCTCCCTTCTAGTGGCACTGTAGGGGTGCAGCGCACACACAAAGAGAGAGAGAGAGAGAGAGAGAGAGAGAGAGAGAGAGAGAGATTCCGACTAGTGTTGCACACGTAGACCGAGAGTAGAGAGAGAGAGAGAGAGAGAGAGAGAGAGAGAGAGAGAGAGAGAGAGAGAGAAGACTTTTCTGATAGCAGCTTAACGTGTAGGTATGAAGAGAGAGAGAGAGATAGAAACGAGATAGAGATAGAGAGAGTTTCAAGTTTTTGTTTTCTTGCTTTATGAATTTCAATGAAAATTGATAAATTAATTATAGTAATTACTTAATAATTGATTTAATCTTGAGTTTTAATT
Source organism: Ceratopteris richardii (assembly GCA_020310875.1). Taxonomy (NCBI): domain Eukaryota; kingdom Viridiplantae; phylum Streptophyta; class Polypodiopsida; order Polypodiales; family Pteridaceae; genus Ceratopteris; species Ceratopteris richardii. Next base: position 59,521,313 of record CM035425.1, on the reverse strand, counting down.
AGTTTATTATATGCATATAATAAAATAAGTACATGGGTATATGCATATCTATAAACATGAAATATATGTATGCATATGCATATTTGAAAATTATGAAAGTATGTCAGTATGTATCAGATTATGTGTTAGTATGTGCATAGATGAATGTATACATAAATGCATATCAGATTGTATGGTAGCATGTTATTCTGAAATGTGGTATGAATGCATTAGATGTTTGAATGCACACTATGAATGCATGAATACAAATGTGTGCATGATAATGAGAGTAATGCATGAGCATAAGTGTTTGTGCATATTAGAAATATATAAATTAGCATATATCAACATGTGTGTTAGTATGTGCATATGAATGAAAATGTGTGTATTAGCATGATTGAGAGCATGCATGTAAAGTGCATTAGTATGCATGAGAAGTGTATGCATGAAATATGCATGTGTGTATGAGGCCATCCAATGTTCTGAATTTTGTGCTCCATAGCATAGAAATATGATAGCACAAAGACTAGAGGTAGCCATAGCATAGAAATATGATGCAAAAGAGGCACTATGAGATCCTGAACAATTAGTATGATATGACATAGGTGCATCCAATTTGTTGTCACGCAAATTCTAAACCAGCCATTTTGGCATAGTCTTTGCTTGCTCAATATCAACTCTCTTATCAACAAGTGCATCATGTAAATCTACATCAGAAATGGAATGATCTGCATCATTACATGAAATCTGCAAAGGTTGAGAAGTTGCCTCATTAGGACCAACACTAGACTGTCCACCTATAAAAAATGGAGGCAAGGTATCATACATGTCTTTGAAGCTAACAGATGTCTCCTTAGTACATGAAAGCAATGGTTGAATAGCATCTTCCATAAAAACAACATCAGGCCTAACCATAATACATTAAGTCAAGGGATGATATAGATGATAGCCTTCACTTTCAAAACTGTACCCAACAAAAATACATTTTACGTAGATGACAAGGAGATGGCTTGCGACCATGCCAAGCCTCATATGGAGTGATAGAGTGTAGCGCTTTATTGGTAAACCTGTTAAGTACATATGTTGCACACATAATAGCCTCAAGCGAGAAACTATGTAGTAAAGCATGACTCTTGACCATACACCACACCATTTCCATGAGTGACCTGTTCTTTGGTTCACCAACTCCATTTAGTTGAGGTGTATATAACACTATACCTTGATGTTTTATCCCACGTTTAGCCAAAAATGCATTAAAGTTAGAAGACATATATTCCCCCCCTCGAACATAACAGAGGTTTCCCATTTTACATGCTGATAGATCTTCAATCAAAACTAGAAATTGTTTGAAGCACATAAACACTTCAGATTTTTCCTTCAATGGATATACCCATGCATGCTTGGAAAAGTCATCGATGAAAGTCATGAAGTAAAGATAGTTCCCAAAAGAAGATGTCTGCATAGGACCACAGACATCACTATGTACAAGCTGCAATTTTTTAGTAGCCCATACTAAATCATCTTTTGGAAAGGAGGAATGCTGCATTTTGCCAAAAATACAGCCTTCACAAACATGTTTTCCGAGTGTCTCAAGTTTGGGCAAAGAGGATACCATTTAAAATTTCTGGAAGCGTACCAAACTAGCAAAATTCGGATGACCAAAGCGTCCATGCAAAAGCTTTGCATCTGACATAGCCTGAGAGTCATGTACTTCACATGACAAATCATTTATAGATCTTTTATAGTCTATGAGCTTATGCAGCCCTCGACATAAAATGCCAGAAGCAATAATGACATTGCCATTTGACAAATCATGAACTGTACATGTGTCATCGATAAATTTCACAACCAAGCCAATCTTGGCTATTGTAGAAACTAATAACAGATTTTTCTTGATCCTTGGCACAAATAAAGCAACTCACAAAGTGAAAGAACTACCATCAGCAGTAGTCAAAATGATCTTACTAACTCCCATAACAAGATAAGAGGAGTTGTTGGCACATGTAACAATATTTCCTCTAGGGGCAAGCTCAAGTGAAGAGAAGAAATTGTGCTGTGAGGTAATATGTTTGGTCGCCCTACTATCAAAGAACCAAACATCTGAGTCTACTACAAACATGCACTCCTCATTAGAAGATGGCTCAAGATTGCAAACAATAGTAAATGCCCATTCTTTGTTGGAGCAGAGCAATCATCAATAAGTGACTACATGAAGTCCAGAAGTGAAAAGATATGTGGAAGATTGAAGATTAGTTTCAAAGGAAGAGAATAGTATCAGAAACTTTTCTTTTGTATATTATCCTTGTAAATAGTTCAATGTATTTGAAAAAGGATGACGAGTTAGACTCGTCTATATATATATATATAGATACGTATTCATAGTATGTGAGAGAGATATAGATGAGATAGAGAAGACAATAGGTGAGTAGAAGATGAACATTGTATGTATCATCAATCAGATGTATGAGAAGTTATGAGAAGGAAATGCTGCAGAAATTTGCGCGTCAATTTTTCCTCCTATTCTCCTTCTGTGCTTAATCTTATGAGAAATCCTTTTGTACACATCTAAGTCCATAGTTAATCAATCTATGGCTAAAGTTTGAGAGTCCAATTGCAAACAGGCTGAGAGAATTTCGAATAGGAACATTTGTATGTGAAAAGCTCTGAGTGTCTTCTAAAATAGGCGCAGATTTTGTGGTCAAAGAAATGGTCAGTGCTCAATGCACAGTGTAAAGTTTTACACAAATGAGGACTCAAAATTTGAGTTGAGAGGTAAGCCATCTATGGCTAAAAGCATTTGACTAAACGAGCTATAGATCGGAAGAATCATAGCTTAGAAGTTACAGGTGTCAAAGTCGTCATTACAGAGAAGCAGTTTCAGACATAGGTAAAGTATTTCAGTCATTTCTCACAGTATACTCAATCATTTGAAGAGATTTAACTTGGAGAAGGTGCGCAACTTCAAGGCGACACATTCTACAAAGTTTTATAAAAAACTTTACACGAATGATTAGTCAATCAGTGATTAATCTGCAGCAGACTTTTCTGAGAATTGATTTTTTCTACAGTTAATCAATTTCTTGATAAGTTGGTGATTGTTCTTTAAAATTAAGTGGAGTCTGAAGTTATTCTTGATATAGAGGTGATCTAAAGTCAAGAATAACTTGTTCTTTTGGAGATTAACACTCTCCATTATTCTTCATCCTGCACAAGATTAGTAGACTCTGTTTTCGATGTAGAGGCCTCTCCAACAACCATTCCGGCCTCTTTCTCAATTCACTTAACAATATCCTTGAATATCTCTTTTTTCTTTTCTCTAGCTTTTTGCCCATTTTTTGAAGTATAATTCACACTAACTCTAGTGGCTATTCTCATGTTCATTTTCACTATTTTCCTATGTATAATTTTCATCATTTAATTGATCTCTCAACTTCATACCTTCTCTTGATCAATTAGTTAATCTTTATCTAAAACATACAATGCTTCGTCTTTCTTAATTTTCACTTGAATTGCTTTATCATGTTCTTGCTTATCCTCTTTCAACCTATCTTTCAAAATTTCCTCAACCTTTTGCTTCCACAATTTCCATTGTTAGATTTTTCTTGATTTTCATTTGGTATCCCAATCTCTTGATGATTAGATAGCATATCTTCACATCTTTTTGGCCTCCATTGTTCCCTAATTATATTATATGGTCTTGGATTAGAGCTCGATCGATCAAAATATTTATCCATTCCCCCTCTTCCTATATTCAAGTGCAAAGGTTTATGTTCATGATACTTACAAATCTTCCTTTTAGCTTAGTTACCAAATTTATCTACATGCATCTCTATATGCAACACAATCCAAAAACATATGGAAAAATTGATCACACCTTAAACATCTTTTGGGTCAATTTCGAAACCTATTTTTTCTTCTATGTAGCTCTAGGGGTGGATCTTTTATGTTCATCTGAATGTTCTTGATCGAGTGAGAGTAGACATATTATGGAATTGGACGTGATATTCATTTTTACCCATGGATGTTTGGAGATATTTCGTTTGGTTGAACAACATCTCAAAAATAGCTATATATAACTATGTGGATATCCCATGAGGTTCATGTTACAACCTAGAAGAACGTGCTTTAGATATTCATTCAAGGGCTTGCTTGGAGGAAACTCTATTGTAGTTTCCTTATTTAATTATCTTCCAATGCTAGCTTCATGCAAGAGAGCAAGGATTACGACCACCACATACTAGAGAGATGACTCTCCTCCCAACCAAATGCCTCTATATATAGCTCTCTCCAGGGAACTGCCTTCTTGGGCAGGTGGATACTAACCATCCAAGTGTCAGCCATGTAACTACATGTGCGCCAAGTGTCCCAGTTAACTCGAGTTAACTCAAGTGGACGCTTCTAGAAGGCTCTAGAGCTCTTTGGGCAAAACACTCTCCCCATGTACCCCATGGGGGTTGAACCCAAGACCTCCTCCTTCACATCCTTGAGACTTAACCACTAAGCTAAGTGGATCACTTGTTCACAAGAGCACAAGACCTCCTAGTAAGTCTAAACTCGAGATCTTTGGTCATACACACGGATGACCAAACGGTATCCGATTTCAGATCTGTCTGAACCGGCTAGACCCTTGGATCATAGACTTACTTTATTACATTCTTTCCCTCTTGGAAAATATTTTCGTCCTCGAAAATAGAGCTATATACATACTATAGGCAACCCCCGAGCCTCATGTTCTAAAACTGGAAGAACATGGTCATGTTCTAGAACTGGAAGAACATGTCTCATCTCTGTGGTGGCATCCCTGCCCAAATGATTCAAAACACTATCCAGGTTTGCACTTTGATAAACGGGACAAAGTACAAACTAGTGAAGAATAATAAGGGTGGATCTAATGACATCCCTGGCTAATTCACAGTTTCTGGATGTGCGATCTAGGCACAAACATGTGAACTAGGTGGATTCAAATTACTAGTCCATTTCTAGGCATAACTGGTGCATGGGCTTAGTAATGAAGGTGGGATTCTTATCCCTCACAAGACTTTGAGAATTCTTGATTCACTTGAATTTGTTTTGGAGAACTTGAAGTTTGGTTGTCCCATACATCTAACTTTAGATGTCTATACAATGGTTTACTTTGATCCAACAGTTACTTGATTTTTTCACCCGACTAGAGGACTACTTTGTCCCAATGAGTGGAAAAAATCCTATGTAAACTATAGGAGAAAGTTTACCATTTTGATGGAATCAACCATACTAACGTTACCAATTCAAATTCGAAATGAAAATTGTCCAACTTAGGACACTTTTCTCAAAGACTTTTAACTGAAAGTTCTTGGGAATTGTCAATATTATGAGCAATTCCTAACTTCCCTATTCTAGAGTATACTGGACTCCAGGAAATCATTTATGCTATAACTTGAAGCAAACTCAAATGAATAAGTCCACTTAGACTTATCATCTTTTGAAGATTGAAAAGGTTCTTGTACATAACATCTATCTAGGATGTTCAAGTTAGTTCTTTTATTCTAACCGGCTAACCCTGGTCTTTTGCAAAAGAAATCAGATACTATATCTGAGTCAATTTCAAAAGATTTTGAAAGTAGAAAAAAAAACTAAAAACTTTGTACAACCAATTCATACTTCGAACATACGTAAACTTGCTATGAGTCAAAGGCTAGATGACTCAAGACTTTAACTTTTCAAAGATCAATTTCAACAAGGTATTGAAGCATTGTCTTTATCTTTAAGAGAAATAAGCTGGATTCTGAAAAAAGATTCAAAGCAAATAAAAAACATCATCTAACCACAAGATACTAGTGTGGTAACTAACATCAGTGTGTCGACCCACTGAGGTTCTATCGATGAGTTTTATTATTCAAATAATGCTTCACTTGAGACTAAGTTCAGGTCACATTCAATCTTTTTGACTCCTTACTGGGAATGCAATTCTTGTGCATTTCTTTGAGTCAAAAGAGTGAATTTACCAAGTTATACTAGAAACTTGGTGCTTGACTTGTCAATCAAATCCTTGGTTGAAAAGATCAACTTAAAGTCAAAGTTCAACTTTTTTCAGAAATTTATCAAATATTTCTGATCAGTAACACTTAGGCTTGAAGTGTTCTAAGAAGATCTTGGAAGTTACTTACTTCATATCTTCAGTTTCCTTGATCTTGAAGTCATCTTGAAGTATCGTAAGATACTATTTTCATCCTTTACGAATTAAACTTTTCTTGAAGTCTTAATTCCTTTGAGGATGAAACCTAACTTCAAAATCCAAACTAGGACTAAAAGATAATCATCATCTCACGGTCCGATGTCCCATACCATCTTTCCTACATCAATCTGAGTATAAAATCTGGTGTCCCATACCACCCTATTTTATACTCACATTGACGTGTGAGTGAATTTTATCCTAAAGTCTACAACATCTCTTGATAGAAAACCTTCTAACTTTAATTCTTTGACAAGAACTTCACAGTTTTAGGCACTATCTCTATCTTAATATTCTAGGTTTTAATCCCTTGACATGATCGTTTTACGATCTTGTGCTCAACCTTGGGAACTTGAAAACCTTTAATAGAATATCTCCAATCTTTTTTGCTAGGGTTTTCAAATGAAAACCAATCAAAATTCCAAGTAAGCTGTTCCAAGTCTGAGCAGAGTGAAGTAATTCCAAGTATGTAGTCTGCAACCGTGCAAATGGTACTTAAGTCTGTGAAAGGTAAAACATAAATGTTTGCCTATCCTCAAAGGGATTTTGGTACAAATCAGAAAGCATGAGCGGATGCTTAGACTTAAGCAGTAGAGAGATTCCTGTAAAAAGTCGTGGCCAGGATAGGTACCTAAAAGCATTAGTAGAAAGGAATCTAAAGACAAGAAGCTAAAAGCTCTTGTCACTACAAAATTGGTCAAGGATAAACCAATTGAACTTGAATTCAAGAAAATTCAAGTACTTGGAATTTTGATTGGTTTTCATTTGAAAACCCTAGCAAAAAAGATTGGAGATATTCTATTAAAGGTTTTCAAGTTCCCAAGGTTGAGCACAAGATCGTAAAACGATCATGTCAAGGGATTAAAACCTAGAACATTAAGATAGAGATAGTGCCTAAAACTGTGAAGTTCTTGTCAAAGAATTAAAGTTAGAAGGTTTTCTATCAAGAGATGTTGTAGACTTTAGGATAAAATTCACTCACACGTCAATGTGAGTATAAAATAGGGTGGTATGGGACACCAGATTTTATACTCAGATTGATGTAGGAAAGATGGTATGGGACATCGGACCGTGAGATGATGATTATCTTTTAGTCCTAGTTTGGATTTTGAAGTTAGGTTTCATCCTCAAAGGAATTAAGACTTCAAGAAAAGTTTAATTCGTAAAGGATGAAAATAGTATCTTACGATACTTCAAGATGACTTCAAGATCAAGGAAACTGAAGATATGAAGTAAGTAACTTCCAAGATCTTCTTAGAACACTTCAAGCCTAAGTGTTACTGATCAGAAATATTTGATAAATTTCTGAAAAAAGTTGAACTTTGACTTTAAGTTGATCTTTTCAACCAAGGATTTGATTGACAAGCCAAGCACCAAGTTTTTGGTATAACTTGGTAAATTCACTCTTTTGACTCAAAGAAATGCACAAGAATTGCATTCCCAGTAAGGAGTCAAAAAGATTGAATGTGACCTGAACTTAGTCTCAAGTGAAGCATTATTTGAATAATAAAACTCATTGATAGAACCTCAGTGGGTCGACACACTGATGTTAGTTACCACACTAGTATCTTGTGGTTAGATGATGTTTTTTATTTGCTTTGAATCTTTTTTGAGAATCCAGCTTATTTCTCTTAAAGATAAAGACAATGCTTCAATACCTTGTTGAAATTGATCTTTGAAAAGTTAAAGTCTTGAGTCATCTAGCCTTTGACTCATAGCAAGTTTACGTATGTTCGAAGTATGAATTGGTTGTACAAAGTTTTTAGTTTTTTTCTTTCTGCTTTCAAAATCTTTTGAAATTGACTCAGATATAGTATCTGATTCCTTTTGCAAAAGACCAGGGTTAGCCGGTTAGAATAAAAGAACTAACTTGAACATCCTAGATAGATGTTATGTACAAGAACCTTTTCAATCTTCAAAAGATGATAAGTCTAAGTGGACTTATTCATTTGAGTTTGCTTCAAGTTATAGCATAAATGATTTCCTGGAGTCCAGTATACTCTAGAATAGGAAAGTTAGGAATTGCTCATCAGATTGACAATTCCCAAGAACTTTCAGTTAAAAGTCTTTGAGAAAAGTGTCCTAAGTTGGACAATTTTCATTTCGAATTTGAATTGGTAAAGTTAGTATGATTGATTCCACCGAAATGGTAAACTTTCTCCTATAGTTTACATATGATTTTTTCAACTCATTGGGATAAAGTAGTCCTCTAGTCGGGTGAAAAAATCAAGTAATTGTTGGATCAAAGTAAACCATTGTATAGACATCTAAAGTTAGATGTATGGGACAACCAAACTTCAAGTTCTCCAAAACAAATTCAAGTGAATCAAGAATTCTCAAAGTCTTGCGAGGGATAAGAATCCCACCTTCATTACTAAGCCCATGCACCAGTTATGCTTAGAAATGGACTAGTAATTTGAATCCACCTAGTTCACATGTTTGTGCCTAGATCGCACATCCAGAAACTGTGAATTAGCCAGGGATGTCATTAGATCCACCCTTATTATTCTTCACTAGTTTGTACTTTGTCCCGTTCATCAAAGTGCAAACCCGGATAGTGTTTTGAATCATTTGGGCAAGGATGCCACCACAGAGATGAGACATGTTCTTCCAGTTCTAGAACATGACCATGTTCTTCCAGTTTTAGAACATGAGGCTCGGGGGTTGCCTACAGTATGTATATAGCTCTATTTTCGAGGACGAAAATATTTTCCAAGAGGGAAAGAATGTAATAAAGTAAGTCTATGATCCAAGGGTCTAGCCGGTTCAGACAGATCTGAAATCGGATACCGTTTGGTCATCCGTGTGTATGACCAAAGATCTCGAGTTTAGACTTACTAGGAGGTCTTGTGCTCTTGTGAACAAGTGATCCACTTAGCTTAGTGGTTAAGTCTCAAGGATGTGAAGGAGGAGGTCTTGGGTTCAACCCCCATGGGGTACATGGGGAGAGTGTTTTGCCCAAAGAGCTCTAGAGCCTTCTAGAAGCGTCCACTTGAGTTAACTCGAGTTAACTGGGACACTTGGCGCACATGTAGTTACATGGCTGACACTTGGATAGTTAGTATCCACCTGCCCAAGAAGGCAGTTCCCTGGAGAGAGCTATATATAGAGGCATTTGGTTGGGAGGAGAGTCATCTCTCTAGTATGTGGTGGTCGTAATCCTTGCTCTCTTGCATATGTAAGGAATTGAACTCACAACCTCTTGGTTAGGAATGTGATGGGCTAACCACTTGCCCCAAAAGCCATGGTTGAGGATTACTTCCTAATCCTCTCTCTTAGGGTGTGGTTCAACCATCTCCTACCAGGATTATGTTACATTCTTCCCCCCTTGAACTCCTAGGGAATGTACCGTGACCAGCTATGGGACTGGCAGGATGTACCCTGGATGTACCCTGGCAGGATGTACCCTGACCAGCTATGGGACTGGCAGGATGTACTCAATCAAGTTCCATCCAAGGATTCCCAAGGAATTCACACATTGCAAGGTAGCTCATTGGAAAGTTCGTTCCGAGAGCTTTCCAACGGTATATTACACGCCTCAATCCGACCTACGGATTGGGAGATACACCCCAATCATTGTAAGGTCCATCATTGAAATCGACGCGCGCCTTCCACAATTCCTACCCTTTCACATGGAGGATGCCCAAGCGCCTTTTTTAGAGGCCATTGGATCATTCCACTTTGCCCAAGCCTACTTCCTAGGCTCTGATACCAATGTAAGGAATTGAACTCACAACCTCTTGGTTAGGAATGTGATGGGCTAACCACTTGCCCCAAAAGCCATGGTTGAGGATTACTTCCTAATCCTCTCTCTTAGGGTATGGTTCAACCATCTCCTACCAGGATTATGTTACACTTCACCTATAACTTTAAGTCATGCTTGAATCTTGCTAAGTAAGGGCAATAGATTTCGCTAATCACAAAAACCTTTGATTTCCCTAATTCCTTGAATTCGTTATGCTATGTCTTCATGCCTATCTTTTGCTCATTAACATCCTCTCCTTTTCTATTGATTTCTTTTAATAAAGCTTTCTTTTTAGTTACGAGGATCTCTAACTCTAATGTTTTCATCCATTTTTCAAGCAATGTATGGCGAAGGCAAAGGAGACTAACAAAAGAACTATATGTAGACAATCTATTCAAGGGACTAAGAACAAGATTATAGTACCAAAGTAGGTAAAAAAATTATAGTACCAAAGTAGGAAAGATTACCAAAATGCAAACACTTAAAACTAGAATGGTTTTTCAAAGATGCATACTAAGAATAGGGGAAGCACTATTTTAAGTCTTTGGGAATTATCATCCAAAGGCTTACTTTCATAAAAATTTCAATGATATTTCTTTCAAGCTATATAAAAAATAAGGGGCAATAGTTATATTCAATAGTTTACTCACGTCGGGGGGCCCAAGACCACTCGATAGTTCAAGTGCAACTCCCTTTATGTTTGGCAGGACCACAAACACACATAAGTAAATCTTATCCCAAATTTTAGCATGCACATTTCTTGTGGATGGTGGAGAGCTTAATTTTAAGTAACCATCAAGGATTTATTTCTCAAGCATTATATTACTTCAGTGATAAAATGGGTTCCAATTTGATTGAAAGTTTATTCAAACAAAGAAATAGCAAGTAGTCAATGTGCCACTCTTCCGATAACTTTTGGCCTCTATTATATATTCATGTAGAGGGTGTCAATCCTTGAATATGCGTAGACAGAGTTTGGATTGTGTGTCTTACTAGCTTTTATAATCTAATATTCATATATCTCTTTTGCTTGACGTCATGGTAAATTCACATATTGATAAAAAAAATAGTTCTATCGTTCATGTGTTCACACAAGAAGGCGGAACTATTTTCACATAAACCTTTACAAATACACAAAAAAAAATCATATTATTAAATAAAAAATTCTTAACAATTACATAAAGAAACATATCGTGGAACATAACATTGCATTGAAATGGAACATAACATAGTAGCTGCAATACATTATGAAGCTTCATTTTCAAAATGCTTTTAAACATAAGTTAGTGGTAGTTGGACTTGTGGAAGGTCAAACGTGATCGTTTCTGTATTTACCTCGGAAAGCCCACTCTATGAAAACTCGCAAAGATCCACAGAAAACTCGCAAAGATCCACATGAGCATCGCCGTTCTTATCCACACGTTCTTATCCACATGAGCATCGCCGTTCCTAACGAGTCGGAAGAATTCCTTATCGCAGTTGCCGTCGAATTTCACACCGCATATCACGGGAATTGGCTAAACTCTCGCTTGTCAACATATCGCTTGTCAACATATCGCTCGAGATATCACGGGAATCGACCAGGCCGTCTCCAAACTCGCGATCGACGCTCTCGTCTTCTTGGCAGCGTTTGCGAGATGTGGATGACTTAAGTACGCAGTCGAAATGCCACGAATCCCTGAGCAGATCTACGACTTCTGCAGATTTGCTGGAGTGCTTCATTTGTTGAGCGACTCACTAATCTTAAAAGGGAAGATGAACAAGACTATATGTGCCCCAGCGGCGGAGGTATGTAGACTCTACACACGTGAACGTGTGGAGAGAGAGAGCGGCGGAGGTATGTAGACTCTACACACGTGAACGTGTGGAGAGAGAGAGAGAGAGAGAGAGAGAGAGAGAGAGAGAGAGACTACACGGATGTGTGTTTGTGTGTGATTGCGAAAGTGAGAGTGGTAGTCTATAATTGGGAAGAGAGAAGGATATGCCGCGTGAGTACTGAGCACACGATAGCAGGGAAAGTGCACTCTGTACGTACTCGCAACACGGGGAGAGACTACACGCCAAAGTGAGAGACATAAATAGAGAACAGAGAAAGTTGATGGTACGTCGTTCTTGCCGTCAACCATAACACAATGAATTTTAGAAAAAAATGTTCAACGACACATATCTTCTCTTATTTCGGAATATGAAGACGAGAGAGAAACATGCGAAATTCTTGATTCAAGTGGACACAACAAGAGAGAAGAAGTTTGTCCAAGCCCGAATAGCCTAGACATGGTTGATCCTTTGAATCTTGGGGAAAAAGTCCTGAGTTCAAATCTTGGTTGGACATATCCATCAGTTCCCCAAGATGGATGTATATGAGTTCCACATGGAGGGTGGTGTTGGAGTTTGAAGTCTATAGAAGCACACTAACAGCACAAGGAAGAAGAAGAAGAAGAAGAAGAAGAAGAAGCTTAGAGCACAACACACAATACTGAACGTATTACCAAGAGAATGTACAAAAATAAGTGACCCATTAGTGTTATAGGCATATATAGAAGCTGAGGGGAAAAAAACTCCTAAAGCGGGATAAAATTGCCCCGATAGTCTTAGTGTGTTCACACATATCACTACTGAACTATATCAACCAATCCCCTAGGAGTGATGCGGTGAATAAGGAGCTGGCACTCATGTATAAGGAAATGCCAAGCTATGTGGAATCAATCCTTAAGGAGAGCCTTTGTAAAATGTTCTCCAATGTTCTCTTGTGTGGGCACACATGCCAAAGTGATCTCTCTACCAACGAGCCTCTCCTTCAAATAATGATAGTGCACCTCAATGTGCTTAGTGCGAGCATGCAACATAGGGTTCCTTGCAATTGCCAATGCACTTTGACTATCACTGAAGATGGTGGTGGCATAAGACTAACCAACACCTAGGTCAGCCATAATTCATTTGAGCCATACACACTCAACACTTACTAGAAAGCAGCCCTATACTCAACCTCATAACTAGAAGTAGCCATAGTAGGTTGCTTCATGCTCAACCAGAATATGCATGAGCTACCAAGCACGAAGCAAAAACCACTCATGGTCACACAAATTTCATAGAAACTAGCGTAGTGTGAGTCAAAGAAAGAATGTAAATCTGGCAATAGTGATCCCCCCTTGGGATAAAACAATCTAAGTATTGGGGTACCACTAAAGTAGCAAAAGATGCCCTTAACTGCCTGCCAATGCTTAACACATGGGCAATGCATAAACCTACTAATGTGTGAGAAAACCAACTGAATATATGGCCCAGTAATGCATAAGTAAGTCAAGCATCCAATAGCCTGCTCATAGAGAAAACAACATCAAATGCATCCATAGCATCATGAACACTCAACTGTAAACCTTTTTCCATAGGAGTGGCAATAGGTTTATAGTCTTCAAGGCCAAAACCCTATAGTAATGTGTCAATATATTTTTCTGACACAAAGCTATTCTACCAACAAGTTGCATAAAAAAATGCCAGAATCATGATGCAAATGCCCCAAATCTCACATCTCAAATGAGGCATGAAAATGAGCCTTTAAATCAGAAATATGCTTGTCATTTGGACTAGTTACAAACATGTGATCAACATAGACAACAATGACCAGAAACACATCATTTGCATGCTTAATGTATAAGGTGCTCTCAGTTGAACTATTCTTAAAACCATGTGAAATGAAGTAGGCATATATCTTGTCATACCAAGCACGTGGTTCTTGCTTCAAACCATATAATGCATTTTCAACATACACACTTTGATTTCATGCCCTTTCTATACAAAACCACATGGCTAAAAAGCATACACTTCTTCATGCAAATCATCATTCACAAATTTTGTTTTCATGTCCAATTAATCTACATTCCAACCATGATGAGTTGCAAGTGAACATATGCTATGAACAATAGTCATTCCTAATGTAGGTGCAAAGGTCTCATCAAAATCAATTCCCCTTTCTTGAGCATAACCTTTTTCAACAAGCCTAGCCTTACTAGTCAATAGTTACATCATGCTTACACTTCAGGTTGTATACCCACTTAGTGCCAATGGCCTTCTTGCCAGGTGGCAAGTCACATAAAGAGAAGGTACCATTTTTCATAATAGCATCATATTATGATTGCATAGCAACCATCCAACTTTCATAATTTTGTGCTTCATCAAATGAAACAGGCTCATTCTTATTTAAAGACTACAGGCAGCCATAACATTAGGGACAAAAACAGCAAAAAAAGGGTCATGTAAGTATTTAAATAAGTTTGCTTAATGTGGATTAATATTGTCAAATTGTTTCAAAAAAATCCATGCCTGTTCATTTAAAACGTATCTTATGCAAATATATTAGTTTTGTAAGAGAGAGAAAGTTCATGTGATAATCATGAAAAGTGATATGCCTCAAAGTTTGTGCTCATCGAGCGTTCATTAAATTTCAAGTTTCCCTCTTGTTCTTTGACTTATATAATCTGTGTTTAGGATGTTTTGCACTTTTTTACACTAGTCTCCATAGCAGACTTGCTTCTTTGTTTCTCATGAATCTGAACAATTCTCTCATGGAGAACCTCAATCCGAGCATTCTCAGAGAACTTTCATCCAGCCGAAGCCTACATGATGAGTTCCATATCAACATTGTAATAAATCAAGAGTATGCAAGAACAAGAAAGGTATTATGAAGACCTCGTCAATCTTATCAAGTCAATGGATTGCACAAAAAAGGCAAAAAACATATCGACATATGGGCAGATGGAGCTGTTTATCTGATTGATCCACAAACTAAAAGATATCCACGTTATCATAATCTTCATGATCATATTAGATTTGTAGGAGATGGTGATGATGGTTTACATGGCTATTGTTCAAAGCTCTATGAGATTTCAAAGAACTATATGCAACACATAAACTATCTGCAAAATGTACTACATTAGAGAGACTTACATCAAAGGGATCTTAAAAAAAGCTATCGCATTTGTCTTCTCAGTTAGACGCTTTCAGAGAAATGAAATAAACTCCTATAGGATTGAGAATGTAGTCAAAACGAGTAAAACCTTTTTTAGATTCGACTAAAAAGTCTGGCCAAAAGAAAATGAGAATGAAAATTGTAAGAGATCATGTAACAAATGTCCTAGTTTTAAACATGTTGAGCAGTTTTAAGGGTGATCGATTTTGTAATGAAATTATGAGTCAGAATGACGTTTTGAAACTATTGAAACTGAATGAAAGTATATGCTTGAAATGGTTTATTTTTCAAAAACTCATGAAAATAATGAATTTGTTGGTAGAATCATCTCAAATTCAAGAGGTTTCTAATGGAGTTGGAGTGAGCAGAAAGGGTTATAGAGAAATTTCAAAAGTCTGGTGTGAATTTCTTAAATTTAATAAACTAAAATACTTTGGAATGCCTAGACCTCATCATGTAGGAAAGTATCAGCTCTTGAATAAGAGTATCACATTTATATTTTGTGACTATAAACACATTCATGATAACATGCCTTATGAGGTAGGAAAACAAACTTTACATTTCACTTACAATGTGTTTAACAGTATATGGATAGATATAATAAGACTTTAGACAAACATGGTTCAGTTCTATGATATAGAAGAACATGAATGTTCTGGCCTTTTGAAGTTTGTTATAAAACTTGATGAAGCTAAAATTAAAAAGCATCAAAAGATGGAGAGAATCAATATTGTACTAATGAATAGAGCTTTGGACTATAGCCTTGGAAAACTAGGTACTCCATCTCTCAAAGTACAATAAAAAATGGAGTTATTGTGGTTTGGGTGTGCTCAAGTTCCATTTGAGAATCATAAAACACTTTACTGGTTATTCTTACAGAAAAAAGTTCCAAATCTTATCCAAAGGTATCACTCAGGAGAATTGTTGAATGTGAACCACTACGGAAGCTTTAAAATTGAGTGATACTTGAGTGGAGACTGAAATGTTGATATATTTAGCTAGTGATGTGTGTGAATACTCTAGGACTATCGGGGCACTTTTCTCCCTCTTTAGGAGGTTTTTTTTCCCCCGGCTTGTATATATACCTATTGCCCTAGTGGGCTACTTATCTTTGTACATTCCCTAGTAATACATTCAGTATTGTGTGTTGTGCTCCAAGCTTCTTCTTCTTCCTTGTGCTGTTCGTGTGCTTCCACACATGTCTAACTCCAACAATTGGTATCAGAGCACGTCGTCTCGGGTTGCAGTCTCAGAATCGCACGAATTTTGGTGAGCATACTCAGCATGTTTTTGAGATCAAAACAGCTTTGCTTTGTGGTGCCGAAATCGCAATGTGAGCTCGTTTTGGCCTCCGAATGCACCATCACAACGCTTGTGCAGGCTATTTTATCTTTTTGTGCCAAAGGTATATACCAGTTTCTGTTCGTGAGTATAAGCATCTCGAAGTCTGCAATAGGTCTAGCTGAATTTGTCTAGGCAGTTCTGTTCAACTTTTTGAGATACAGTCAATTTTCTGCATCAAGGTATTTTAGTCATCCGCCATGGCTGAAAGTAGTGATGTATTCTGTTGTTGGCTGTTGAGGATAAGTTGGATGGTACCAACTACCTGTTATGGGCTTATATGATGCCACATGTGTTGGTTGCAAAAGGACTGTGGAACATTGTGCAGGATGTCGAAAAACATCCTATCACACATGCAACTGTTACAACTGCAGGTACTAAAGCTGATGCAAAAGGTGTCGAAGATGATGATATTCTTCATATTCCTATTCATGTTGCGGTTTCTACTGCACCTACTACAGAGCAGATTTGTTGGGATGGCAGAGATGCCCAGGCACATGCATTGATAGCTTTGTCTGTCTAACGTGCCATTATTCCTCACATTCACTCTTGCAGAACAACTAAGGATGCTTGGGATACACTTACCACATTGTACCAAGCTAGGAATGAGGCTCATGTTGCTTAGCTCCAAAAATAGTTGGAGAGTGAGCATATGAATAAAGGTGATTCTATGGACAATTTCCTAACAAAGATCAAAGACTTGAAGGAACAATTGATTTCTACTGATGCAATTATACCAGATAGCTCACTTGTGCAGACCTTTCTGAATGGTCTTCCTGATTCATATCAGAGTTTTGCTTCTACTCTTCGGTTGATGATGAAAGGCAATCCAAATGCCTTATCGTTTGAGGAGTTATTCTCTGTTTTGTTGCAGGAAGATCAGTCCAGGCAGAATAGGTCCATTATGCGAGTTCTAGATCAAGCTTTCCTGGCTAGTTAGAAGGGCAAAGGAAAATGGAGCTCTTCAACTAGTAAGCAGAAATCTGCCAATTCTGCATATTTGAAGAAGGAAGATAAAGATGAGAAGAAATCAGAAAAGTAGAAATTGTTTTGCAAGTACTGTAAAGGGAACGATCATATCATAAAGAACTGTCCAAAATTGGTTGCTAAAGAGGCAAATAAGAAAGAGGCTGGAATGGTTGTTGCAGAGGCCTCTACACAAAAAACAGAGTTTGCTAATCTTGCAGGAAGAAGAATGGGCGTTTACTACTATCTGCAGTTTTGAACCATCTTCTCATGAGCAGTGCATGTCTGCAGTAGACTCAGATGTTTAGTATTTTGACAGTGGGGCAACCAAACATATTACCTCACAATGCAGTTTCTTCTCTTCACCCGAGCCTGCCCCTACAGGAAATACTGTTACATGTGCCAACTACTCCTCTTATCCTGTTATGGGAGTTGGTAAGATCATTTTGACTACTACTAATGGTAGTTGTTTCACTTTGTCAGATGCTTTATTTGTGCCAAGGATCAAGAAGAACCTGTTATCAGTTTTTGCATTAGCCAAGATTGGCGTGGTTGTGAAATTTGTTGATGACAGGTGTACAGTTCATGATATATCAAATGGCGATGTGATTATTGCTTCTGGCATTTTATGTCGTGCGTTGTATAAGCTCATAAACTATGAAAGATCTATAAATGATTTGGCATGTGCAGTAAATGATTCTCAGGCTATGTTAGATGCAAAGCTTTGGCATGCACATTTTGGTCTTCTGAATTTCGCTACTTCGCTACATCTGCACAAATCTGAAATGGTGTCCTCTTTTCCCAAACTTGAGGCACCTCGAAAACATGTTTGTGAAGGTTGTATTTTGGGCAAAATGGAGCGTTCGTCCTTTCCAAAAGATGGTTCAGTTCAGGCTACTCAAAAATTGTAGCTTGTACATAGTGATGTCTGTGGTCCTATGCAAACACCTTCTTTTGAATATTATCTTTACTTCGTAACTTTCATCGATGATTTTTTCAGGCATGCATGGGTATATCCATTGAAGGAAAAGTCCGAAGTGTTCATGTGCTTCAAACAGTTTGGTTTTGGCTGAAAATCTGTCAGCATGTAAAATGGGCACCCTCCGTTCTGATCGAGGGGGGGAATATATGTCTTCTGATTTTAATACATTTCTGGTTGAATGTGGGATAAAACACCAATGTATAGTGCCATATACACCTCAACCGAATGGAGTTGCTGAACGAAAGAACAGGTCACTCATGGAGATGGCGAGGTGTATGGTCAAGAGTCAGACTTTACCACATAATTTTTGGCTTGAGGGTATCATGTGTGCAGCATATGTACTAAACAGGTGTCCCACTAAAGCGCTACAATCTATCACTCCATATGAGGCTTGGCATGACCGCAAGCCATCTCTTGCTCATCTACGTGTTTTTCATTGTTTGGCATATGCATAAGTGCATGAACAACATCGTAGAAAATTGGATGATAAAGCAGTAAAATGTATTTTTGTTGGGTACAATTCTGAAAGTAAAGGCTATCGTCTGTATCGTCCACAGACTAAACGCATTCTGGTTAGCCATGATGTTGTTTTTGTGGAAGATGCTATTCAACCATTGCTTTCATGTATTAAGGAGACATATGTTAGCTCCAAAGACATGTATGATAGTTTGTTGCCTTTTTTTACACGTGGATAGTCTAGTGCTGGTCCTAATAGGGCAACTTCTCAGCCTCTGTAGGTTTCATGTGATGATGCAGATAATTCCATTTCTGATGCAGATGTACATAATGCACTTATTGATGAGAGAGCTTATATTGATCAGGCAAGAACTCTACCAAAATGGCTGGTGCAGACCTCGCATGACAGTAAATTAGATGCACCTCTATCATATCGTACTCGATCAAGCTCTCATAGTGCCTCTTTTGCATCGGATTGCTATGCTATGGCTGCATCTAGTCTCTATGATGAGAGTGAGCCTGTTTCGTTTGATGAAGCACAAAATTCTGAAAATTGGATGGCTGCTATGCAATCTGAATATGATGCAGTAATGAAAAATGGTACATGCTCTTTATGTGACCTGCCTCCTGGCAAGAAGGCCATTGGCACTAAGTGGGTATACAAGCTGAAGCATAAACTTGATGGTACAGTTGATAGGTATAAGGCTAGGCTTGTTGCAAAGAGTTATGTGCAGGAAAGATGGCATTGATTCTGATGAGACCTTTGCATCTACATGTTGTATGACTACTGTTCGGAGCATTTGTGCACTTGCAGCCCATCATGGTTGGAATGTACATCAGTTGGAAATTAAAACTGCATTTCTGAATGGTGACTTGCATGAAGAAGTGTATGTTTTTAAACCCCGTGGCTTTGTGCAGAAAGGGCATGAAAACTAGGTGTGCAGGTTAAAGAAGGCATTGTATTGTTTAAAGCAAGCACCACGTGCTTGGTATGGGAAGATACATGCCTATCTGATTGCACATGGTTTTGAGAACAATCCAACTGAAAGCACCTTATATGTTAAGCATGCTAATGATGTGCTTCTGATCATTGTTGTCTATGTTGACGACATGCTGCTCACTAGTCCTATTGAGAAGCATATTGCTGATTTTAAGGCTTATTTGCATGCCTCATTTGAGATGTCTGATTTGGGGCATTTGCATCACTACTTGGGCATTCAATTTATGCAAGTTGATGGTGGAATGGCTTTGTGTCAAACGAAATATATTGACACATTATTGTAGCGTTTTGGCCTTGAAGATTGTAAGCCTATTGCCACTCCTATGGAGAAAAGTTTACGATTGAGTATTCATGATGCTGGAGATGCATTTGATGTCGTCCTCTATCAGCAGGCTGTTGGATGCATGATTTACTTATGCATTACTAGGCCATATATTCAATTTATTGTCTCACAGATGAGCAAGTTTATGCATTGTCCAGGTGTCAAGCATTGGCAGGCGGTTAAGCACATCTTTTGCTACTTGAGTGGTACTCGGCTACTTGGGTTGTTTTATGCCAAGGGGGGATCACTATCGCCAGATTTGCATGCTTTTTTTTATTCAGACGGGGCTGGTTTCTATGACACTCGTGTGTCCACTAGTGGCTTTTGCTTCATGCTTGGTAGCTCATGTATATCTTGGTTGAGCAAGAAGCAGCCTACTGTGGCCACTTCCAGTTGTGAGGCTAAGTATAGGGCAGCTTTCACAGCTACTGTTGAATGTGTGTGTGGCTCAGATGCCTTCTGGCTGATTTGGGTGTTGGTCAATCTTCTGCCACCACCATCTTCATTGACAGTTACAGTGCATTGGCAGTTGCGAGGAACCCTGTGTTCCATGCTCGCACTAAGCACATTGAGGTGCATTATCATTATGTTAGGGCGAGTTTCTCTACTGGGGAGATCAACTTGACATATGTGCCCATGCAGGAGAACATTGCACACCTTTTCACAAAGGCTCTGCCTAGGAAGAAGTTTGAAGCTTTTTGCAAAGCTTTGGGCTTACTTCCTTTTGTGGAGTGATTTCCACATAGCTTGGCACTTTCTTATACATGAGTGCCAGCTACTTGTTCACCGCATCACTCCCAGGGGGGGTTTGTTGATATATTTAGGTAGTGATGTGTGTGAACACTCTAGGACTGCCAGGGCAATTTTTTCCCTCTTTAGGAGGTTTCTTTTTCCCCAGGCTTGTATATATGCCTATTGCCCTAATGGGCTACTTATCTTTGTACATTCTCTAGTAATACATTCAGTATTGTGTGTTGTGCTCCAAGCTTCTTCTTCTTCCTTGTGTTGTTCGCGTGCTTCCGTAGATGTCTAACTCCAACATTAAAGACTCTAAAATGCATGTTTGGTATAAGCGGGGGTGCAAATTGCTAGAACTAAGGCAAAGGAAGCTCCTTCCAGAAAAATGTTAATCTACATAATTACTCCTCTTCTGCCATGATTTGGGATCCCATACTTCCAATAAAATTCATTTATGTACACATGTGTACACTGCATGCAGAGTTAAGGATCATTGACAAGTTGGTCCGGCTTAACTTGGATTATGCATATTACATCAAGCCTACAACTCTTGCAGATGAATACATAAAAAATGTGAATCTTTGCTTTCAAAAATGGGATTTCCTGGTGGTGATGTTCATCTTAGAAAAGATCCAAAGCTTTCACAAAGTACAGGTGATGTATTACAAGATGTGTCAATGGGAGGTTCAAAAGCACGAAGATTCTTCAACAACACTGATGGAAAACAACTAAATGCAATGTGGAATTTTTGGAAACTACTTTGCAAGTTTACGACAAATGTAAAAAGCAATCCAGAAATAGCAAAAAATAGAATGGAGGCTCAGTTCTACTTGGTGTGTTTTGAAATAAACATCTCATGATATTTTTCTTTATGTTTTCTAGCATATTCTTCAAATGCATGGTCGATTCTTTGCAAAAAAGGAAACACCTCCCAGGGCATGGAAAAATATCATTATCAAGAAAGAACAAGCTTCTTCAAATGCACAAGAAAATGAGAAAGAGTGACAAAAAGTAATGGTTTCAAAGAGCCTTTTGATTGGTTCTTTAGAAGACAATAACAAAGGCGCACATGCCAGATATCATCACCACATAATCTATACAGATCATTTCAATAAGGACTATCACTAGATATCATTTATTTGAGGACATATGGATTTAAAGAAGAGAATGAAATTTCATTCCAATTTGAAGCTATAATGTTTTGAATATCTTTTACAATTCTTCTAGCCAAGAAATACATATGGATGTATATACAATTTTTGAACTCATGAAATTTTTGAAATGAAATATTTATTCTTCTTTCAGTCTTTTGAATGAACTTGACTCTAGAGAATCTCCTTTGTACATGTGAGACCTCTGCAACCATTGCATAACTTGAATAACAAAGGAAATATCCAGCTGTAGAAGCATTGAGCCCTAGGGCATAGCCAAAACTATTGAATGGTGTTGTTCTCTCAAGAAGAAAAATCCTATATGCATTAAAGGGAAGTGAGGAAATGACCATGTACTTTGAAAGAGACTTTAGAGAATAATGCAAAATCAAGGTCCTCACTATACTACTTATGTACAACACATTAATAAATTTGGATTCAACTTTGGAAGATAGTGCATGACTGAATGTATATCCACTTTTTCTTTTCCTTTAGCCTCTATAGCTTTTCTTGTGCCCTTGCCCATGCCAAGATAATTTTCCTCATCCAATATAGATAACTGTGGAAAAAATGACAAAGCAAGATCAGAGAGAGGAAAACAACTTTGAATGACTCGAGACAAGATTGAAGTTGTAAGGAAAAATAATTGTTGAACTGAATGTAGCAGACTACCAATTCAAGCGACTAGGATCATCAGGAAAGCTCGGATGGGCCTAATTGCTTGAATCCGTCGTTCATAAAAATCATTACAAATATTCCATCAAGTTCCATAACATATTAATCATGAAATAGAGAAATCGATGAGATGACCGATCCAAGCCAATAGGCTCATGAGAAAGTCTTGGATGGGTTTAATTGCTTGAGCTGGTCCTCTCTTCCAAATGATTACAAACAGATGTTAGTTGGCTTAAATTACATAAGGGACAAGCTAAAAAATCCATAAAATGAAGAACTTTAGAGATGACCAATTCAAGAGAATAGGCTTATCAGAAATTGTTTGATGGGCCTAATCGCTTGAATTGGACTATCTCTTTGACTTTACTTTTTGAATATTTCTCAAGAGAAACATCTAGGGAT
>CM035425.1:59413379-59493379 GCA_020310875.1 Ceratopteris richardii | reverse complement strand
CTATTCCAGGTGGAACATTGATAAAAAAATTAGTTTTGTCGTTCATGTGTTCACACAAGAAAGCTGAACTATGCAAAAACTATTTTCATGCCGCTGCCCTATGTGAAGATAAAGAATGGTGGAACAACTACTTGCTTTTCACATAAACCCTTACAAATACACAAAAAAGATCATATTATTAAATAAAAAATTCTTAACAATTACATAAAGAAACATATCGTGTTACTATACATTGCATTGAAATGAAACATAACATAGTAGCTGCAATACATTATGAAGATAATGATGACGATGTATCCATCTCTTTCAAAGCTTCATTTTCAAAATGCTTTTAAACATAAGTTAGTGGTTAGTGGTAGTTGGACTTGTGGAAGGTCAAACGTGACTTTCATATCCCTTAACTTCTCTGCGGTAAAAGTCCAGGCAGCGTCTGTGTCGGACGACATGCCTGCACAACCCGACCAACTACAGACTTTGCACAACCCGATCGTTTCTGTATTTACCTCGGAAAGCTCTAGTTTACACACAACATCTCTAGTTTCAAGCTCTTCTCGATCATAAGGCTAGAATTCCACATGAGCATCGCCGTTCTTATCGACACGAGCTATCATCGCAGTGCACGCTTCTATGGCACAGGCCTCTTGCGAAAACGCTTCAAGACGCTTCGCAGCTCGTTCGCACTGATTAGTCCGTCTTTGTCAAACACGTAGCGTACTTTGATTCATCTCCTAACGAGTCGGAAGAATTCCTCATCAACATTGACTCCTTATCGCAGTTGCCGTCGAATTTCATACCGCATAAACACTCGCTTGTCAACATATTGTTAATTTCTCAACGACTCGAGATATCACGGGAATCGACCAGGCCGTCTCCATTCTCATCTGGATGTGAGGTACGGAGGTCGTGGAATCGAGATCAAACTCGCGATCGACGCTCTCGTCTTCTTGGCAGCGTTTGCGAGATGTGGATGACTTAAGTACGCAGTCGGAATGCCACGAATTCCTGAGCAGATCTACGACTTCTGCAGATTTGCTGGAGTGCTTCATTTGTCGAGCGACTCACTAATCTTATCCTGAGTGCGAGATTTCTTGGTGGTGGCAAAATGTGGCGCTCTGGATGGAAAATGGGAGATCTTAAAAGGGAAGATGAACAAGACTATATGTGCCCAAGCGGCGGAGGTGTGTAGACTCTACACACGTGAACGTGTGGAGAGAGAGAGAGAGAGAGAGAGAGAGAGAGAGAGAGAGAGAGAGAGAGAGAGACTACACGGATGTGTGTTTGTGTGTGATTGCGAAAGTGAGAGTGGTAGTCTATAATTGGGAAGAGAGAAGGATATGCCGCGTGAGTACTGAGCACACGATAGCAGGGAAAGTGCACTCTGTACGTACTCGCAACACGGGGAGAGACTACTCGCAAGTGAGAGACATAAACAGAGAACAGAGAAAGTTGATGGTAATGGGTGAGAAAGATAATGGTACGTCGTTCTTGCCGTCAACCATAACACAATGAATTTTAGAAAAAAATGTTCAACGACACATATCTTCTCTTATTTCGGAATATGAAGACGAGAGAGAAACATGCGAAATTCTTGATTCAAGTGGACACAACAAGAGAGAAGAAGTTTGTCCAAGCCCCAATAGCCTAGACATGGTTGATCCTTTGAATCTTGGGGAAGAAGTCCTGAGTTCAAATCTTGGTTGGACATATCCATCAGTTCCGCAAGATGGATGTCTATGAGTTCCACATGGAGGGTGGTGTTGGAGTTTGAAGTCTATAGAAGCACACTAACAGCACAAGGAAGAAGAAGAAGAAGAAGAAGCTTGGAGCACAACACACAATACTAAACGTATTACCAAGAGAATGTACAAAAATAAGTGACCCATTAGTGTTATAGGCATATATAGAAGCTGAGGGAAAAAAAACTCCTAAAGGGGGATAAAATTGCCCTGATAGTCTTAGTGTGTTCACACACATCACTACCGAACTATATGAACCAATCCCCCTAGGAGTGATGCAGTGAATAAGGAGCTGGCACTCATGTATAAGGAAATGCCAAGCTATGTGGAATCAATCCACAAAAGGAAGCAAGCCCAAAGCTTTGCGAAAAGCTGCAAACTTTTCCTTAAGGAGAGCCTTTGTGAAACGTTCTTCAATGTTCTCTTGTGTGCGCACATATGCCAAAGTGATCTCTCTACCAACGAGCCTCTCCTTCAAATAATGATACTGCACCTCAATGTGCTTAGTGCGAGCATGCAACATAGGGTTCCTTGCAATTGCCAATGCACTTTGACTATCAGTGAAGATGGTGGTGGCATAAGACTAACCAACACCTAGGTCAGCCACAATGCATTTGAGCCATACACACTCAACACTTGCTAGAAAGCAGCCCTATACTCAACCTCATAACTAGAAGTAGCCATAGTAGGTTGCTCCATGCTCAACGAGAATATGCATGAGCTACCAAGCACGAAGCAAAAACCACTCATGGTCACACAAATTTCATAGAAACTAGCGTAGTGTGAGTCAAAGAAAGAATATAAATATGGCAATAGTGATCCCTCCTTGGGATAAAACAATCTAAGTATTGGGGTACCACTAAAGTAGCAAGAGATGCCCTTAACTTCCTGCCAATGATTAACACATGGGCAATGCATAAACCTACTAATGTGTGAGAAAACCAAGTGAATATATGGCCCAGTAATCCATAAGTAAGTCAAGCATCCAATAGCCTGCTCATAGAGAAAACAACATCAAATGCATCCATAGCATCATGAACACTCAACTGTAAACCTTTTTCCATAGGAGTGGCAATAGGTTTATAGTCTTCAAGGCCAAAACCCTGTAGTAATGTGTCAATATATTTTTCTGACACAAAGCTATTCTGCGAACAAGTTGCATAAAGAAATGCCAGAATAATGATGCAAATTCCCCAAATCTCACATCTCAAATGAGGCATGAAAATGGGCCTTTAAATCAGAAATATTGAAATTTTTGCCTTCATAGCCAAGCACTCTGAGCTTGAATCCTATACGTGACCCATTCAAGCGATTATGCCTATTTGACCCTCGTTGATTGCTTCTTTTCACTTGTATTGTTCATCTACTGAGATGCAAGAGAAGAATGCGATTCTAAGTGTTTCTCCCTCTGAGAAACCTCTAGATTTTATGGTTCAAGAGGGATTAGAGGTGATTCATTTTACATATCCAATGAGAATCTTCGATCCCACCTTGGATTTTGAAGCACTTGTGCAGAAAAACAAAGCATTTCTTATGAATGAATGGGAGACCTTCATTAGGATAGTTAATGGTCAAGAAGTTATCATGTCTGGAAAAGCTTATATCTAGACTATCATTTTTGTTAAGGATACTTTGGACAGGGCCACAATCTTGAGAAAATATAAGAAGATTTCCTCCTTGCTAGGCACGATATAACTTTGTGCATAACAACAAAATAATTGTTGTTTATTGCCCTTGAGCATAGGGTTTCTTATTTGTCTTCATCACATCTCAATTAAAAAGAATGAAGAAAAGGAACATGATCAAGAAAAAGGGGCATCCCTAGATGTTTCTCTTGAGAAATATTCAGAAAGTACAGTCAAAGAGATAGTTGAAGAGATTAGCCTCCAATTAGAAGAAGAAGAAGAGATCAAAAACTTTGATGTCGCTACTTTGAGAGCAGAGGCTTTAGAGAGCGAGAAGAAAATGTGAAAATCTTAGAGAAATCACTCCTTCTCCCAAATCTCCCATACTACTTTATCTCTGAGAAGGATTTTGTTTCTCTCTATTGCATTCAAGAGCTCTTCAATATAAGAAAGACTATTGCCTTGCTACTATAAGTGAATCAGAAGAAGTTGCAAGGAGGTTTGTAAATGGGAAAGATGAAAGTAAAGAGGATTTTCTAGGCCTAGACCTATCCTTGTTGAATAAAGAATTCAAAGACTCGTCCAAAGCTCTCTCATGCTGCTATGAAAGAGTGCTCTCACAGAAGGCAACCCTTGCAGAATGGAAGAGATGCTCATGCACATGCATTGATAGCTTTGTCTATCAAGCGTGCCATTATTCCTCACATTCACTCTTGTAGAACAACTAAGGATGCTTGGGACACACTTACCACATTGTACTAGGCTAGGAATGAGGCTTATGTTGCTTACCTCCGAAAACAATTGGAGAATGAGTACACGAATGAAGGTGATTCTATCGATATTTTTCTCACAAAGATCAAGGATTTATAAGAACAGTTGATTTCTACTGATGAAGTTATACCAAATAGCTCACTTATGCAAACCATTCTAAATGGTCTTCTTGACTGATATCAGAGTTTTGCTTCTACTTTGTTTGATGATGAAAGGCAATCCAAACGCCTTGTCATTTGAGGAGTTAGTCTCTATTCTGTTGTAGGAAGATCAGTCTAGGCAGAACAGGTCCATCATGTGTGTTGCAGATCAAGCTTTCTTGGCTAGTCAGAAGGGCAAAGGTAAATGGAGCTCTTCTATTAGTTAGCAAAAATCTACAAATGCTACACATCAAAGAAGCAAGACAAAGATGAGAAGAAATCAGAAAAGGAAAAAGTGTTTTGCAAAAACTGTAAAGCAAATGATCATGTCATTAACACTAGTTCTATACTAGGACACTTGAGTGTCCTGGGACACTTAAGTGTCCTGCTTTTACACCAAATTGATTGATTTTTCTTGATGACACCCTTGAGGCTTTGGTGGCATACTCACTTGGATTTTATAGCCCACATCATGTACTTTTAGAGAAAAATATAATCTTTGACATTTTACAGCTTCACATGTGTTATTAAATGAAGAAGAAAATGGGGATTTTTGAAAACTCAACTTTTTGCATAACTGAAAAAATAACACAATTCAAACATTTTGACAAATTGGATATGTTTTAGGAAATGGAAAGCTATTCATGGACTTTGGTAGTGTAAATCAAGTGTCTAGGGATCTTTGGAGAAGGTTGAACACTTACATAAGTGATAAACATGGACTCAAACCTTGTCTTCTCTAGAGCACTGCCATTTATCGCACCTTTCAAAGAATGGATCACTATAAATTGTGTGTAAGTGAGATTGTTGAGAATTGGCAAGTTATCAATGGATAACCTTCATACTAATTGAATGCATATTTGTATTCAAAGTTAGAAGGCCTCCACTTTGAACTAGTAGCCATTCCATTTGGTGCTAACTTTCATGTTGAATTGGCAAAGCATATATTTCTATGTTCACAAAAAGAACATAGCTCCAAAGGTGGAATAAAAAATTATGATGAAAAATAATAATTATTTAAATGATGTTCTAAGTACTAAACCTTCCAAAATATGCTTTCATGCCATGTTTCATTCTTAATCTCGTCAAATAATATGTGATCCGCAATGGTGATTGCGATAAGAATGAAAATAATTGGCATACATATTTCATTTGATAAAAAGAAGATGGCATCCATAATGGAAATGATGAAATGTTTTCAAATGATCCTTATCATTTTATGATATCAAAGATTATATCAAAGGCTTTTGAGTACGTGTCCACAAACTATTCATGATTGTATGTATAGAATTTGGTTGATGCCCACACAACAAAAGATTCTTGGTTCTCTCCAAAGACATGAAAATTTTGGTGGATTTCAATAAATTATTTAGCCTCGTATATGTAAGCTTTGGTTTGTTATGTCACACATTTTTTACTTGGTAACTTTAATGTGTACACCTTGAATGATGTCCATAAATTCTTTTGAGTCATATATTGGCTTTACTTTTCTATTTTTGGTAACTAGAGTCTTATGAGTTGATTTCATATGTGTATACCTTGGTTGTTGTCTTCATAACTTGTTTGATTGTTGGCACATTTGTACACTTCTATGGATTCCCATAAGCTTGTTTGAACCATAATTAGAACTAGTTGATGTTTTTGGTATATAGGGTCAAAATAATTGATTTTATTTGAATTGAAATGATTTTTCTAAGTGATTTTGAGGCTCATACCATGTGATCTATGTTTCAAGGAATGTGTATAATTTTTTCTTTCATATGATGAATTTTTTTTCTTTTGATAAAAATACATTTGATCAGGAATTTTCATCCTGTTCACTACCATAGCATGTTGAGAGGCTATTTACATGAACACAAAACATGATTTATTGTGTTTTATATTTTTGCATTAACCTTTGAATTATATTTAATATGTGTGTTAAAGGATTTTTTCAAATTCTCTTTGTAGAAGGTATGTGATTTTTTGGAAAATTGTCAAAAAAGGACACTTAAGTGTCCTGTTTTGGTACCAAACTAGTGTTAAGAGCTCTCCAAAACTGACTGCTGAAGAGGCAAAGAAGAAAGAGGCCGGAATGGTTGTTGCAGAGGCCTCTACACCGGAAACAAAGTCTGCTAATCTTGTGCAGGATGAAGAATGGGCATTTACTAATGTTTGCAGTTTTGACCCATCTTCTCATGAGGAGTGCATGTCTCTAGTGCATGTCTTCTTTTGATAGTGGGATGATAATACATATTACCTCGCAGTACAATTTCTTATCTTCACTCGAGCCTACCACTAGATGGAATACTGTTACATGTGCCAACAACTCCTCTTATCTTGTTATGGGAGTTGGTAAGATCATTTTGACTACTGCTAATGGTAGTTCTTTCACTTTGTCAGTTGCTTTATTTGTAACATGGATCAAGAGAAATCCGTTATTAGTTTCTGCATTAGCCAATGTTGGCTTGTTGTGAAATTTATTGATGACAGATGTATAGTTCATGATCTGTCAAATGGCAATGTCATTATTACTTCTGGCATTTTATGTCGCAGGTTGTATAGTACGCTCATAGCCATTGAAAGATCTGTAAATGATTTGACATGTGAAGTACATGATTCTCAGGCTATGTCAGATGTCAAGCTTTGACATGCACACTTTGTTCTTCTGAATTTTTCCAGTTTGGTATGCTTGTAGAAATCTGAAATGGATCCTCTTTGCCCAAACTTTAGGCACCTAGAAAACATGTTTATGAAGGCCGTATTTTGGGCAAAATGCAACATTCCTCCTTTCCAAAAGATGGTTTAGTACGGGCTACTCAAAAATTGTAGCTTGTACATAGTGATGTCTATGGTCCTTTGCAGACATCTTCTTTTGGGAACTAGTTTATGAAGGCCGTATTTTGGGCAAAATGCAACATTCCTCCTTTCCAAAAGATGGTTTAGTACCGGCTACTCAAAAATTGTAGCTTGTACATAGTGATGTCTATGGTCCTTTGCAGACATCTTCTTTACTTCGTGACTTTCATCAATGATTTTTCCAGGCATGCATGGGTATATCCATTGAAGGCAAAGTCTAAAGTGTTTATGTGCTTCAAACAGTTTTTGGCTTTGGCTGAAAATCTGTCAGCATGTAAAATGAGCTCTCTCTCCCTCTCTCTCTCTCTCTCTCTCTCTCTCTCTCTTTGCGGCACTGCCACGTGCAGCCTACAAGGAGGGAAGGGAGAAAGAGGGAAGGCAGCACAAAGAGATAGAGAGAGCGAGAGAGAGAGAGAGAGATAGAGATAGAGAGAGAGAGAGATTTTTCTTTTTTTTATTATTTCTATTTTGTTTTTATTTCTTCCCTATTGTCCCTCCCTCCCTCCACAGCATTGCACATGCAACGCATGCGGAGAGAGAGAGAGAGAGAGAGAGAGAGAGAGAGAGAGAGAGAGAGAGAGAGAGAGAGAGAGAGAGAGAGAGAGAGAGAGAGAGAGAGAGAGAGAGAGAGAGATTTTTCTTTTTTTTTATTATTTTTATTTTGTTTTTATTTCTTCCCTATTGTCCCTCCCTCCCTCCACGGCATTGCACATGCAACGCATGCGGAGAGAGAGAGAGAGAGAGAGAGAGAGAGAGAGAGAGAGAGAGAGAGAGAGAGAGAGAGAGAGAGAGAGAGAGAGAGAGAGAGAGAGAGAGAGAGAGAGAGGCAGAGAGAGAGAGAGAAAGAAATAGTAAAAAACCATACTTGTAGGTGAACGAATGCAGCATCGAAAAATGAAGAGAGAGAGTAGCTTATTTAGGCTAAGTGCATGAATGAATATGAATGAATGTGGCAAAAAATGAATTAAGAGAGAGAGTAGCTTATTTATCCTAAGTGCATGAATGAATATGAATGAATTTATGTATGCATATATAGTAGAGTGTATGAGCATGAGAATTGTTTTTCAATTAGCATGAGTAAAAGAATATGAGAATGGAATGCTTAAGTGCATATCACTACAACATATCGAGGGTATACCGAGGTTGCTACCAAGGCAAATGAACAGGCGTGAATTCTTCGCGATGTCGGTGTTGCAATCGGTGTAGGCGTCGGAACCAAAGCGTCGGTATAGGTGCCGATATATGCGTCGGTATAGGTGCCGGTATATGCATCGGTATAGGCGTTCGTATAAGCGTCGGTATTTCTGACGTGAATACCGACGTCTATAGTGACGTCCGTTGAGTCTACCGGCGCATATACCGATGACTATACTGGACCTATCGACGCCTATACCGACGACCATACCTGCACAAATTTTTTTGGACAGAGTGTGTTGTCTTTTGCTAAAGCATGATGTTGTTTAGCAAAAGACAATACACTCTGCCCAACTGAGTACATGCGTTATGTACTCTAATGGCAACCAAAACATAAACTTTTATGAACAAAAATGAACAATGATTCATGTACAGAAAGTCATATATTCCATAAATGAAAAATGTACAAAAGTGTGGCAAAGCACTAACATATAGGAATCGAATACAAAATTATGGTACATCATTGCCACGTAGGAGTGTAATACAAAATTATGGTTCATCATTGTCGTATGCGAGTGTGATAAAAAATTGTGGTATTGATCAAAATATTTACACCTACAATCCTGCAACAAAACATATGTATAAAATAAGACCAATTAACATGACATTTATAAACAACAACTAGAAACACGAAACCAAGATATAACTTTACCTAATCAAGAATATTCTCCCACGAGATGATTGCACTGCGTCCCTCTAAGTCTTGTAACAGTGCAGTCAGTCCATGTCATTATCCATACGATTCTTCATTTCACGTTGGAGGACGACCCACTGCCAACTCCTATAGTAAATATGCAAAATGTTAGGTGAATATACATAATATACTTAACACAAACAACTTCCATAATTAACATCATACTTAAAAATTGGTAGCGCATACCGTCGTATCCACTGCTACCTAAATGCGACGTTCCAACCGTATCTAACCGTGTGGCCGCCACATCTCTTTGTTGACGATACCGATCATGAGTATGTTGATGTTCATCATGAATCGATTCCCATTCTTCCACGTCTAGCCATACATGCTTCGGTAAGCCTGCTATGAAAGCATCACGAGCTTCCGATCGTCGATGCGACATGACCTCGCGTGCTGTATGTTGTATCCAATCTGAACTCACAACAGGATTGCCAGGTGCTGGCGGGTACTCTTCATATATGCATTGTGTGATATGATTTTTAGAGTCTCTATCCTGTTCGGCCCATTTTAGCATTACTGAATGACTGAATTCGATAGAGCAGAGTTGTCGTATACGTTGTCGCATTGACTTCCCCGCCACATCCATAACTGGAGCTCCATTACGGATATGATATATCTTCGATTCATCATGATCATGTGCACCCCAAGGTGTACGTGGAGATCCCATCTGATGCAATATGAAGATCTCATCTCATCCAATGTATATATATGCATGCTTAAGCTTGTATACATATGCATTCATGTATACATATGCATTCATGTATGCATATGCATTAATGTATGCATATGCTTGCTTGTATGCATATGCATGCTTAAGCTTGTATACATATGCATTCATGTATACATATGAATATGCATATGCATACATGTATACATATACATATGCATATGCTTGTTTGTATACATACATGTACATATACATGTATGTATATGCATACATGTATGCATATGCATATGCATACATGTATACATATACATATATATATGCATATACTTGCTTGTATATACATATACATATGCATATGCTTGCTTGTATGCATATGCATGCTTAAGCTTGTATGCATATGCTTGCTTGTATACATACATGTACATATACATGTATGTATATGCTTGCTTGCTTACATATGCATATGCATGCTTAAGCATGTATGCATATGTAAGCATATGCTTGCTTGCTTACATATGCATATGCATGCTTGAGCATGTAAGCATATGCATATGCATGCTTAAGCATGTATGCATATGCATTCATGTATACATATGCATTCATGCATGTATGCATATGCATTCATGCATGTATGCATATGCATGCATGTATGCATATGCATTCATGTATGCATATGCATGCATGTATGCATATGCATGCATGTATGCATATGCATGCATGTATGCATATGCATGCACGCATGTATGCATATGCATGCATGTATGCATATGCATACATACATGCATGCATGCATACATACATGCATGCATATGCATTCATGTATACATATGCATGCATGCATGTATGCATATGCATGCATGCATGTATGCATATGCATGCATGCATGCATGTATGCATATGCATGCATGCATGCATGTATGCATATGCATGCATGCATGTATGCATATGCATATATACATGAATGCATATGGATGCATGTATGCATGCATGTATGTATGTATGTATGTATGTATGTATGCATGCATATGCATGCATGTATGTATGTATGCATATGCATGCATGCATGTATGCATATGCATGCATGCATGTATGCATATGCATGCATGCATGTATGCATATGCATATCCCTCATGCATGCATGTATGCATATGCATATCCCTCATACATGAATGCATATGGATGCATGTATGCATGTATGTATGCATATGCATTCATGCATGTATGCATATGCATTCATGCATGTATGCATATGCATTCATGCATGTATGCATATGCATTCATGCATGTATGTATGCATATGCATTCATGCATGTATGCATATGAATTCATGCATGTATGCATATGCATTCATGCATGTATGTATACATATGCATTCATGTATGTATGTATATGCATTCATGCATGTATGCATATGCATGCATGCATGTATGCATATGCATGCATGCATGTATGCATATGTATGTATCCATATGCATGCATGCATGTATGCATATGCATGTATGCATATGCATGTATGCATGTATGCATGTATGCATGTATGTATGCATATGCATGCATGCATGTATGCATATGCATATCCCTCATGCATGCATGCATGTATGCATATGCATGCATGTATGCATATGCATGCATGCATATGCATGCATGCATATGCATGTAACCCTCTCTCTCTCTCAAACAAAAATAAAGAGAGAAGATATTAGAAAACAAAAATATAAAGAAAGATAAAAGAGTGATATATGTTTTACTTACATTTATGTAATGTTTGAATCAAAGTTGTTAAAATCCACTTGAAATTCTCCTTTGTTGAATTTCCAAAGATTTGATCTCAAAAATCTCTTGCAAAACTGAAGAGAGAAGATATTAGAAAAGAAAAAACAGAAAGAAAGAAAACAGAGTGATACAATATGTGCAATCTACTTACCAAAGCGTTAGATCTATAAAAATAGAGGTGTGTTTAGAGAGAGAGAGGGAGAATTGTTTGACACGATCGTCAAAATCCACTTGAAATTCTTCTTCGTCGAATTTCCAAAGATTTGATCCCAAAATCTCTTGCAAAACCAAACAAAGAACATATTAGTAAAGAAAAAACATAGAAAAAGAAAAAAGAGAGAGAGAGAGGGAGAGAGAAATAGAGAGGGAGAGAGAAAGAGGGAGAGAGACGGAGAGAGAGTGAGAGAGAGAGAGGGAGAGAGAGAGAGAGAGTGAGAGAGAGGGAGGGAGAGAGAGAGAGGGAGAGAGAGAGAGAGGGAAGGGAGGGAGAGAGGGAGAGAGAGAGAGAGAGGATGACAAACAGAGTTTTGCTGTTGGCGCGCGCAAACCCGAAAGCAGAAGTTCTACATTCAAAATGAGCAGAATGACGAATTTGGGGTTCGGTCCCAGTTAAAAAGAGAGCGTCGGTATAAGTGTCGGTATATGCGTCGGTATTTCCAGCAAATTAAGGACGCATATACCGACGCTTATACCAACATCGTGATTCCGAGGCAATGTACCTGTGATTCCGAGGCAATGCAGCTTTCCGAAATTTTCCGAGGGGTATACCGACGCCGACAGCTGCCCGTCGGTACACTGATCGTCGGTATTACCTCGATATGTTGTAGTGTATGTGTCTTAGTAAGTATGAATATGCATGAATTAATGAATATATGCATGTTGGTGAGTGTTAGTACATATTAATTAATGTTAATACATTTGCATGATTATATGTATTTAGAAGTGAGTATGATGTTAGCATACATGTGTGTGTGGATGGATGTATGTATATGGGTGCATTTAATTATTCATGTAAGTGCATAGATGTATGTATACATGTATGCATATATGCTTGTAGGATAGCATAAACATATGTTTGCATGTGCATGAGAATAAGTATATGTTAGCATATGTGTGAAATGTCTTAGCAAATGCATATATGAGAGTGCTTAAGCATAAGTGCACATAAGTGTACGAAAATGTTATATGTATATGTCTTGTAAGTTTATGTATATTTCTCAATGATTTCTTGTAACTTTACTTATTTGCTAATGTTTTCTTTCAGTGACAAACATTGATGAAGTAAAGAGCAATCAAAGTACAGAGGATCAAAATTGAAAGATTGAATAATTCCATTCAATTTATAGCTTTCTTTTAGTCATTTGTATTAGCCATATTATCTTATATTTCTATTAGAGGAATTGATTTATTTCATTAGCTTTTGAAACTCATTTGTCAGAAATAGTTATAGCATTGATATTTATTCACTTTACTCATAGTTTATTTATTATTTTTTATGTCGTTTGTGTTTTCTGATGAGTCCAAAAGAAATGAAACTAGGAACATATCTGAAAAAAATAGTTTTGAAGAAAACACTACAGAAGTAATAACTATAGATAGGATTACTAAAGAGACATTAATTTCTCCTTCATATAACCATTGCTTAACTAAATTTATAACTCTATTTTCCATAGTACGGCCAGAATTCCCTGAATATCAAACTAATGAAAATTTTTCGCCAACTTTAAATAGACCTGATCACCCTAATCCAACTGAAAATGAAGTAGAACAAACTATTAAAGAATGTTAATCTGAAAAGTCATTAGTTTTATGGTCTTACCAAGATGGTGTTGCTAAATATAGAGTTGTGCATCCTTATGGTCCTTAGTTGCATAAATTATTAAAGTTTTTTTATATAAGTTGACTTTAGATTTTCATAAAAATAGGTAATTTAAATTGATTGTGTTATTAAAACCCCTTTTCTTCAAGTACCTGAGTCAGCTCCAGACACCCAGCATGTGCCGACCGATTTGGCAGATGACCTGATCCATCATCCGAGCATTTCCACAACCCGACATTGGTGAGCCCGACATGAACAACAGTGATGCAACTCAAGACTCGGGACTTCAGTTTATATTTTTCATTGCATATGCATATCTACGATTCAACAATTGTTGCAACAGTGTCTTCATCCTTGGGAGTTGTGGCTATCTCATGAAATCTTGCAATCTTCTGTGTTGAGGGCTGATCTGTTGATTTGAGCACCTTCATGAAGATTGTCAAGTAGGCGATCCTCATCTCGCCATCCCTCTCATAGAACATTGAAGAATGAAACGTTTGCACTCATACATAGCAAACAATATATTTAGAATTTGATTTACTAACAAGAAATGTATCAAAAATCACATAAGCACTTCTTTGAACCTCTTCCTCAAGCAATTCCAGGTACTCATAATTTACTTTACATTTATTATATAAGTGAATAATGGGTAAAAAAGCATTAATGTCAAAACACTCCACACAAGAAATAGATTCTAGTGTGAAAGCATTGATTGAAAAGAAATTATTAGAATATGATAAGCAATCTAATGATATGAACATCACTACAATCGATCGATGGTATACCGAGGTTTTTATCGAGGAAAATGAACGCGGCTTTATTTGTCGCGACGCCGGTGTAAAGGTCGGTTTGCGTGTCGATACCAAAGAGTCGGTATAGGCGTCGGTATATGCGTCGATATAGGCATCGATATATGCGTCGGTATTAGCATCGATATATGTGTCAGTAATCGGCATCTGCTGCGTCGCCTCCTGGGTGTACCGACGGTTATTCTGATGACACTATTGAGAGTACCGTCGCGTATACCGACGACCATACCTGCAAACTTTTTTTTGGGCAGAGTGTTTTGTCTTTTGGTACAGCAACATTACCATGATGTTGCTTAACAAAAGACAATACACTCTGCCCAAAAAAAAACCGAGTACATGTGATGTGTACTCTAATGACAACCGAAATATGATTTCATGAAACAGAGTATTATTGTACACAAAAGAGATAATCAGAATGAACAATGAACCATGTACAAAAGAAGTTATATATTTCAATAATGAAGCATGTACAAGAGTGGGGCAAACCACTGTCATATATGACGCTTTTACAAAATGTGGCAAAGCAATGTATTGCCATATGGAAATCAAATACAAAATATTGGTCTTCCAATATCATACACATGCAAAGAACGTTCCATATCAACAGTCCTGCAACAAAGAACATTAATGGAATGAGATAAATTCACATGAAAATTACAAACAACGGAGTAAAAACCAAGTTTATAAATTAATTACCTCATCGCAAATGCTCCCATGAAACTACTGCACTGCATCCCTCCAAGTCCTGCAATAGTGCAGTCAACCCATGACTATATCCGTAAGACTCCTCCGTTCATGTTGGAGGACGACCCATTGCCAGCTCCTGAAACAAATATTAAAAGATTAGAGAAACACATATGAGAAATTTAACACAAATAAATTCAATAAATGAAATGGTACTTACAAACTCATGACGCATTGTGTCATATCCGCCGCTGCCCAAATGTGGCGGTCCAGTCGTGTCTAGACGTGTGGCTGCGGCATTTCGCTGCTGGCGATATCGATCAGGAGTCTGCTGCTCCTCGTCACGAATCATGTCCCACTCCTTAGCATCTAACCATACAGGCTTTGGTAAGCCTTCTCTCAATGCATCATGAGCCTCGGATCATCGATGCGACATGACCTCACGTGCGGTGTGCAGAATCCACTCTGAACTGACAATCGACTGTCCATCGGCTGGTCGGAACTCCTGGTAAATCGTCTGTGTGATATAATTCTTTCAATCTTTATCCTGTTCACTCCATTTCAGCATGATGGAGTGTCCAAATTGGATGGAGCAAAGCTGTTGTATGCGTGCACGCATTGCTTTGCCAGCCACATCCATCACCGGAGCTCCATCTCGGATACTATACACCTTGGAGTCATTATGGTCATGAGCACCCCAAGGTGTATGTGGTGTACTGCGTGGCGTACCTACATCTGAGGTACTCGTCCTAGGAGTAGAAGCGGGCGACACAACATCCGTCGCACTGCCTCCACAACAACTGCCTCCTCCACCTCTAGACCTACCTGTAGATCCACTCCTAGAACCTCCTGCTCCAGACGTGACCTCGATCTACGTGTCGGGCCAGACCCTGTATCGCGCTGATGTGTCGAACGCACATGTCTACTAGTAGACCTAGTAGGAGATGGCTGCAAAGATGGTCGTGGTGGAGTCACAAAGCTAGGAGACATACCTGCTACGGGAGTAGCACTACCCACAGGAGTGACACCGGCGGGAGTGACGTTGGTGGGAGTGAGGCCAGCGAGAGTGAGGCCGGCAGGAGTAAGGCCACCAAGAGTGAGGCCGGGAGGAGTGCTACCACGAGCAATCCAATACTGTGATGCAGCAGCCATATACGTAGGAGGGACCTGAGAGATGAACTCCAAAAACTGCTCCTCTGTCATGGAATGTGGAGTGACTGGAGGACTGTCTCCCATCGTGCTCTGTAATAAAAGAACTCGAATAATTAGCATGCGATAAGAAAAATAATATAGAGAATAAACAAAAAAAAAACCAAAAATTAGTACGTAGAAGTATTTTATTCAAAAGTCCTCTATTCTAGCATCCTCTTGAAGATCCGATGCACCGAGAATATCTATCTCTATATTGATGGCTTCTAAATCGCTTGCTATGCTGGTTTCCTCCTGATCATCGTCTATTGATTCGTCTTCTCGAAGAATGACCTCTTCTTCTCGAACAATGATCTCTTCCTCCTCAACTATTGAATGAATCTCTAAGTCCACTAGAGATGGACTTTCTTCTACATCTATGTTTTCAAAAATTTGTCTACTACGTGGAGCGACTTGTAAAACAAATAGCCACTCTGGGTCTTTTGAATCTGGTATAAAAACAACTTGCTCACAGTGTTCGGGAAGTACAAATGTATCCCTTTCATCTATCCATAATCTTGTGGAGTCGACTTGAAGCAAACCGCTCTTATCCCGTCTCACTGTTGTGTTTCTTCTAGAGGTGACTACTTTGAACCATTTCACGTCAAAAACAAAGTAATCAAACTTTCTGAAAGATAGTTTCAAGATGTCTTGAATCACACCACAATAATCTAACTCGCCTTCTAGAGCATTAACATCTCTTGCACTCGCTCTACTTTTTTGCAAAAAATTCACCATCACTCCACTATCAAAAGTATACCTATTTTGATCGATTCGTGCGATTCGAAAGTGTCGTCCATGAGACCATAGTGCATCGTATTTAATATACTCCCAATCACATCCTTTTGCGAATTCTTCTTCTTCAGAGATATCTTCACCCGTTGCCTTTGCTTGTGAAACCGCTGCATCTAGCCATCTGCTCGTTGGAAAAGGTGGGAGAGGTCGAAGATTTTCTGGAAGAGGCAAAAATCGAGTGGAATGATTTCTTCGAAACTGAGCTCTTTCCTTTGCGTTAGTTTCCTTGGAAAGTTCATACCTTTCTAACCACTTTTGCATAGGCTCAGAGTTAACTATGCAAAACTTCATTGCCTTCTCTCTGAAAGCTGCATCCATTTCTCTTTGCAATCCTTTACCTTGTGGTTCATCGCCTACGAGACGAACATCTTCATCATCGCTCCATAAGCGAGGCATTTCAGGATCCGATATACGTAGAAACTCAGTTATGAATACAAGAGATTCTTGTACAAGCCATCCCTCTGCCATGCTACCCTCTAGACGTGCTCTCTGTCGAACAAACCCTTTTAATGTCTTCATGAAGCGCTCTAAGAAGAACATCCATCGACTATGGACAGTTCCTGCTATTGCAACTTCATCTACTACATGAACCAGTAAATGAAGTTGAATAGTGAGAATACTTGTGGGAAAGTATTTCTCTACCATACAAACAACCTCGATAGCATTGAGTTTCACACTCTCTATGCTATCTCTATTTATCTCTTTAGAAGATATCCACCGTACTAAAGAACTAATTTTATAAATTGTTTTTCGTACATCCTTTGAAAGACAATGTTTTAGGGCTACAGGGAGCACAAACTATAAAACTTGTGCCAATCATGAGACTTGGGTCCTGCAAGATCGTCATTTCGTGTGAAAGCAGTCTTTAGACATCTCATGCATCCAGTAGGTGTACAAAACTCTGAAATTGTTTTCTTCACTTGTTGCTCTTCCATCCTGCAAAGCACCCAAGGAGCTCTTGGTAACGATACTATTCCATTGGGCTTAGTAATTGCCCACAACTCTCGCATACGACCTCGCTCTTCTAAGTCATCCCTTTGTGCTTTGCTTTCTTTCTTTCCGATCAAAGTTTTCCAAAGAATCTCTCCCACATTCTTGAAAATATGCATCGGGTCTACCAAATGATTGATCACCAATTCACTCCAATAAGGGAGTTCATGAAAAATGGACAATCGTTTCATGCCAGCAACTAGATTTTCTGAATCCCACAGTTGTTTCCAATCGCTAGCTTTCATTTGGTGTTGCGCTTGTCGACCAATTTATCCTTCACGTAAAACATGCCCATCAGGCAAATATCTATGATGTCCTTCATAGACAGTTTTATGTAGTGCTTTGGAATAGCGTGCTTCGAGCCGTGGTCCGCATAAA
The DNA here is from genome assembly GCA_020310875.1 of Ceratopteris richardii. NCBI lineage: Eukaryota > Viridiplantae > Streptophyta > Polypodiopsida > Polypodiales > Pteridaceae > Ceratopteris > Ceratopteris richardii. Next base: position 59,475,275 of record CM035425.1, on the reverse strand, counting down.
GGACAAGCATGGTAACCTGAAATCGATAAACCTGAACATTCACCATAACCAGGCCAATCATGCATTGTCCACATAAGTATGCCTTGCACTCGCATGTCTCGTCTTCTTATAGGTTGAGACATGTCATGCATAGTAATCCCATCCCATAAAATGCGTAGTTCTTCCACAAGTGGTGCAAGATATACATCCATGTTTTTTACCTTATACTTACCTGGTACAATAAGAGCTAATAATAAATGAACTTTCTTTGTGGCCAACCATGGTGGGATATTATAATTGACCAAACATACAGGCCATGTGCTCCATGAAGAATTGCGTAATCCAAATGGATTCACTCCATCCATAGCTAGGCCTAGACGTATGGACCGAGGCTCACTAGCAAACTCTGGCCACTTACTATCTATGTGCTTCCAAGCATCAGAGTCAGCTGGCACTTGCATTACATTATCTGTAGATCTGCTCTTTGTATGCCATGACATTAACTCAGCTATAGATTTGCATCTAAACATGTTCTTAATTCGTGGAATGATAGGAAAGTGGCGAAGAACCTTTGCGGGGATTGCTTCGCCTATAACGTCTTCTCTAAATCTATTTGCTCCACACTTTGGACATACGTGGAGATGCTCATACTCATTCTGAAAGAGAATGCAATCATTCGGACAAGCATGAATTTTAGTATAATCCATTCCAATGGACTGTAAAAGTTTTTTCACATCTCCACGTGTTGGAGGCATGTCATTGCCCTCTGGCAAAAATTGATCTTTAAGAAGCCTACAATAAGCAATTAAAATGATATTAGTAAATGAAGTTATTATGATACAACAATGAAAGCCAATTTGTTCTCCACTTACCTGAACAATTCAGTGACACTACTATCTAACCATCCATAAATGGATTGCAAATTGAGCATCGCGAGTGAAGCACGTAGTACAGATATCTTTGCTCCATTGTAAAGTGGTAAACAAGCTAATCTTTGCATGTTTTCATATTCTTCATCAACTTCTGATCGTGGAATTTCTATTGTGTTCATGAAACTCTCGACACCTTCTTCACCATCATGATCTTCGTCCATCTCATAAAATGCTTCAAGCATCTCTTCCATATGGTCATTTTGTGTAATATTATTAGTGCTTGCTTGTACGTCTAAGTCCTTTTTTGCTTTCTTTTGTCCACGAGAGGTTACCGGTGCAATGTCGTTTGGGTCCATCTACTCACTTGGGGGACCATGCGAATGATAGTATAGGTTTTCCAGTCGACTCCTATCAAAGGATCCATACTCTCTAACATGTGCAATACAAATCCGTCATTTTTGATAAATTTGATACTTGCACTGTGTGCAAGTATTGGTGCATTTTACCCAAGCCTACATGCTTGATATGCTTGATATTATCCTCATTTGTAAGTCACATGAGTAGTCATGTGAACACCTCTTGTAAAAGAGTTCATTTTTATCTCTTGTATTTGGAAAAAGAAAAAAGAAAAAGAATGTCTTACCTCATGCATGATGTAAAAGCAAACTCATGGCTCCAACTACCAAAATCACGAATTTTTGAGCTGAGGGAATCTCTCCTAACTTTGGGGATCACTTTTAGGTGGAGCCATTCGAATTCGAATTCAAAACTCCCTCCAAGAATAGCTATAAAAGGAGCAAGAAGGAAGAGGCGATTAGCAAGCCTTGTACGTGACCACTTCATGTCATTTTGTAAAGATTGAAGAGCTTACTCCATAGCTCTATCATTCTACTCCCATTGTGCAAAGATTCATTGCCAATGTGGTTGTAATCATATGTGAATCTATACATTTATTATCATCTACCTCTCTGTTTTGTTCTCTGCTATACTCACTCAGAGCAGTAACTTCAGAAGGTCATATCTCCAGTTCTACTGATCTTTTTTCAGTGTTTTAAAGTGCGTTGGATAGCTCTCACTGTCTAGTTTCTACCTATAAATTTTCAAGGTCATTGCATTTATAATTTGGGAGATATTTGCATTTTACTGCTCACTGGTCTATCTCTGCAGAGCCCCGAGAATTGTGGGAATGTTCCAGAAATTGATGAAACTTGTTCTCAGTGCTCAGTCCATCATTTGAAGTGTTTTAACGTGGATTGGGAATCTTGCTAAGTCTATTTGCTATGCCCAAAAGGAATGTTTTTAATTCCTACCAGGTTGAGAGCACTGTTCATTTTTTCCAGCAGGTGTATGTCCAAAAATAGCAAGTTTTGGGAGCTAGTCATTTCGCAACTAGTCTGTCTTGACTTAAACTTTTAGGATACATGTTCCAAAGTACTTGGCTGATATTTTGGTGGATTTAGGAAGCTCAAAGGGTCTACTAATCAACTCTGAAGTCTCAGTTGGCTGGTGTGAAGCTGGTTGTAGCGGCACCTACTCATCTTTGGATTGCATCCACCATCTCTCTTCACAGTGGTATCAGAGCATAGTCAAGCAACATGGGAGATGGATTTCCATCAACAATTGACAAATTGGATCGAAACAACTACCCGGCATGGTCTCTAAGGATGGAGGCTTACCTTCAAGGGAGGAATCTATATGGATTCATATCCGGAGATGAAGCAATGCCAACCATGAGGAACAAAGGGCAACCATCACATGAAGAAGTGGAAGGACTTTCGAATTGGTGTTCGAAGGATGCACTTGCAAGGTCCTATATTCTAAACTCAATCTCTGATTTTCTTTTACCTCATGTCAAGGGATGCAAGACATCAAGAGAGACCTGGAATGCACTTGCTTCTTTCTTCTCTTCCAACACTCGAGCAAGGAAGAACCAATTCTGGATGGAGCTCACAACAATGAAGAAAAGCCCGAAGCAAAATGTGACTGATTATGTCACAAAGATGAAGGAGATTTCCGACCAACTTGGAAGCATTGGAGAGGTAATTGAAGAGGAGCAAATAATAAGACAAATCATGAATGGAATCAAAGCAGACGACAAGTGGGAGTCATTCACAACAGCCATGGATTTATACATGGATATGCATGTACCCGACCTCAACACACTCATGGGCCAACTCTTCACTCATGAAGCAAAGATTAGCAAAGGTGGTGAGTCCTCAAGAGGTAATCAAACTTCTGCCTTATATTCTGATAAAGCTAAGGTCAAGGACAAGTCAAAGAATAGGAAGAATGAAGATGAAGGAAGCTCTTTCCAAGCAAACTTTGTAGGTAGAGGAAGAGCTAGAGGAAGAGGCAGAGGTGGAAAGCAAGGCAGGGGGAGATTCCAATCATCTCAACCTTGCAACATATGTGGCTTATCTAACCATACTACTGAAGAATGTTTCAGGAACCCGAGGAACTCAAGAGGAAGAGGATTCAATAGAGGTGGCTATGGATCAAATAGAGGTAGATACAATGGAGGCTACAACAACAACAACTACTACAACAACAGTTACAACAACAACAACAACAACAACTATAAAAGTGACCATAGAGGAAGAAGAGATTACAATAACTATGCAGAGGATCAAAGTCAAGAAGATTCATTATTGATTATGAATCTATCAGCGAAGAAGGGTAAGGATGATGATCACATATTTTACATTGATTCGGGATGCTCGAACCATGTAGCAGGAAATGTGGCTTTACTTTATGATTTGGAAGATCCTCATAACAAGCATGAAGTGCAGACAGGAGATGATACAAAGCACTCAGTGGAGAAGATAGGTAATGTGAAGACATCAAATGGCAATATGAACCTCTTAAGCAAAGTCTTGTATGTCCCTACAATTACCAAAAATTTAATAAGTGTTGGACAGATTGTTGAAAAAGGTTTGCAGGTTAGATTCAACCGATTTGGAGCATATGTTGAAGACCCAAGGCAAGGCTTTCGAAGGATCGCCAAAGGAGAAAAGACAGGAAGGCTTTTCACTTTTGAAGTGGAAGATACAAAGAACATAGCTTTGTTTAGCTATGGATCTCAAACTCTAACAGAGTTGGAGATATGGCACAAAAGGCTTGCTCACATTGGTGAGAGGACACTCAAACAGATTTGCAGGGATCAAAGTGTACTTGGTTTGCCTAATATCACAAGGCAACACATGATTTATAAGTGTGAAGCTTGTCAACTCGGCAAGGCTCATAGACAACCTTTCAATAAGAAAGGATATATGTATCAAAATCCTTTGGATCTAGTGCACACAGATGTGTGGGGTCCAAGTAAGGAGCCATCTATATCAGGCTCAAGATATTATGTGTCTTTCATAGATGATTGTAGCAGGTGGACCATTCTGTTTTTCATGAAGCACAAGGATGAAGTGTTTAATTGCTTTAAGAAGTATATTGCTCTTGTTGAAAATCAAACAGGTAGGACTTTGAAAAGACTCAGATCAGATGGTGGAGGAGAATACTTCTCTTCTGAATTTGATGCCTTCTTGTATGAAAGAGGCATTAAAAGGGAAGTCACTACAAGGTATACACCCGAACTCAATGGTGTAGCAGAGAGGAGGAATAGAGCTATTGTTGAAGCTGCAAGGTCCATGCTCAACGAAAAGGGATTGCCAAACTACCTATGGGCAGAGGCTGTGTCTACAGCCACATATCTCATAAATAGACTTCCATCTAAGTCACTAGATGGAACCACTCCATATGAAGTGTGGAATGGAAGAAGACCTAGTCTAGAGCATTGCAAAATCTTTGGATGCTTAGCCTATGCTCACATTCCTTCTCAAGTAAGAGGGAAATTGGATCCCAAGGCAGAGAAGTGCGTATTTATTGGTTATGACCAAAACCAAAAAGGATATAGACTGTACAATCCAACCAATAAAGGATTTTCTGTGAGTAGAGATGTAATTTTTGATGAAAACAAATCATGGTTTGATGATGACAGGAAAGTGAAGCTGCCATATGACTTGGATGAAGATTTTCCATCACTTCAACCAAAGGAGCCAAAGCAGATTGAAGAAAGTGATTCGGAGATTGACCTAGAAGACTTGGAAAGACTAAAGCTATGGAAGAACAAAGGTAAAGCAAAGATGCAGGATGCTACATATGGACCCGAGAGCTCACATCAACCACTTAGAAGGTCTTCAAGGGAGAAGAAGAAACCAGAAAGGTTTGGTTATGATACTTCTTTGGTCACCAAGCACTCAATCTACATTGCAAAGGATTCAACCAATGAAGAACCTACCACATTTGAAGAAGCACAAAGCAAGAAAGCTTGGAGAGATGCAATGGATGAAGAAATGGAAGCCTTGAAGGAGAATGACACTTGGGAGCTTGTACCTAACAAGCCATCTATGAAGATAATCGGATCTCGATGGATATACAAAATCAAGAGGAATCCAGATGGAAGTATAAATAGACACAAAGCAAGGTTAGTTGCTAAAGGGTTTGCTCAAACCCATGGTATTGATTATGAGGAGACTTTCTCTCCTGTTGCAAAAATTCCTACAATTAGGGTTCTCATTAGTCTTGCTGCATCTAGAAATTGGAATCTTTATCAACTTGATGTAAAGAATGCTTTCTTGAATGGATGGATTTCTGAGGAAGTGTATATGGCACAACCTCCTGGATATGAGGATGCACATCATCCTAACTATGTATGCAAACTAAAGAAAGCTTTGTATGGATTGAAGCAAGCTCCAAGAGCTTGGAATTTCAGATTGGTGACTTATTTGCAGGACCAAGGATTCAAAGCTAGCAAGGCGGATACCTCTTTGTTCATAAAGAGGAATGGATCTGAAGTGATCTATTTATGTGTGTATGTTGATGATATTATTATCACAGGCAATGATCTTGAAGGAATCAAGTAGGTAAAGAGTCAAATGAAGGAGGAGTTCAAAATAAGTGACCTCGGACCACTCACTTATTTTCTTGGATTGGAGTTGATCTACACAGATTCAGGTATATACATCACACAAAGGAAGTATGTCCATGACATGCTCGTCAAGTTCAAGATGGAAAATACCAAGTGTGCAGGTACACCTATGGAGCAAAATCATAAGCTTAGTGCTTATGAAGGAGAGCCAATTGAAGACATCACAAGCTATCAAAGCTTGGTTGGAAGTTTGAACTATGCAACACTCACAAGGGTGGATATATGCTATAGTGTTAGCATATTGAGTCAGTTTATGCATAAGCCGAGAAGAACACATATGGAAGGAGCCAAGCGAGTCCTCAAGTACCTAAAGGGGACCATGAATGAAGGTTTGTTTTATTCATTTACTTTAGATATTGAGCTAAAGGTCTACTCAGATGCAGATTGGGCCGGATCTAAAGATGATAGAAGAAGCACATCAGGGTATATATCATTTGCAGGTTCAAAAATCATTTCTTGGTCATCGAAGAAGCAACCAACCGTGGCATTATCTTCTATTGAAGCAGAATATAGAGGTTTGGCTAATGCAACTCAAGAAATCATGTGGTTAAGTCTTTGTACACAGATCTTGGACTTCATTCTTCAACACCTCACATTTTTGGTGACAACACAAGCTCATTACATCTAGCAGCTAATCCGGTATACCATGCTAGAACCAAGCATATTGAAGTCCACTACCATTATGTAAGGGAGAAGCTAATGAGCAAGGATATTCAACTATCCTATGTCTCTACAGATATGGAATGTGCCGACATGTTGACTAAAGCTCTTGATGGTATGAAGTTAAGTAGATTCAAGTTGATGATTGGCTTGCAGGAAATCAAGGACAATTGAAGACTTATTTGGAGGCCAAGCATGTTAGGCTTCAGGGGGAGCTGTTGGTGCATTTTACCCAAGCCTACATGCTTGATATGCTTGATATTATCCTCATTTGTAAGTCACATGAGTAGTCATGTGAACACCTCTTGTAAAAGAGTTCATTTTTATCTCTTGTATTTGGAAAAAGAAAAAAGAAAAAGAATGGCTTACCTCATGCATGATGTAAAAGCAAACTCATGGCTCCAACTACCAAAATCATGAATTTTTGAGCTGAGGGAATCTCTCCTAACTTTGGGGATCACTTTTAGGTGGAGCCATTCGAATTCGAATTCAAAACTCCCTCCAAGAATAGCTATAAAAGGAGCAAGAAGGAAGAGGCGATTAGCAAGCCTTGTACGTGACCACTTCATGTCATTTTGTAGAGATTGAAGAGCTTACTCCATAGCTCTATCATTCTACTCCCATTGTGCAAAGATTCATTGCCAATGTGGTTGTAATCATATGTGAATCTATACATTTATTATCATCTACCTCTCTGCTTTGTTCTCTGCTATACTCACTCAGAGTAGTAACTTCAGAAGGTCATATCTCGAGTTCTACTGATCTTTTTCCAGTGTTTTAAAGTGCGTTGGATAGCGCTCACTGTCGAGTTTCTACGTATAAATTTTCAAGGTCATTGAATTTATAATTTGGGAGATATTTGCATTTTACTTCTCACTGGGCTATCTCTGCAGAGCCCCGATAATTGTGGGAATGTTCCAGAAATTGATGAAACTTGTTCTCACTGCTCAGTCCATCATTTGAAGTGTTTTAACTTGGATTGGGAAGCTTGCTAAGTCTATTTGCTATGCCCAAAAGGAATGTTTCTAATTCCTACCAGGTTGAGAGCACTGTTCATTTTTTCCAGCAGGTGTATGTCCAAAAATAGCAAGTTTTGGGAGCTAGTCATTTCGCAACTAGTCTGTCTTGACTTAAACTTTTGGGATATATGTTCCAAAGTACTTGGCTGATATTTTGGTGGATTTAGGAAGCTCAAAGGGTCTAATAATCAACTCTGAAGTCTCAGTTGGCTGGTGTGAAGCTGGTTGTAGCGGCACCTACTCATCTTTGGATTGCATCCACCATCTCTCTTCACAGCAAGGACATGCCATTCTCTCTTCAGGGTCCAAAGAAGCCATCTGCTACAATATGGACATTTTAGAACATTTGTTTTTTTATTAAACCTAAAAATCTAACTCTTAAAGACTTAAATCTGAAATACTAAACCTAAATACTTAAATACCTAAAAAAACTTAAAACCCTAATTTTAAAACCCTAATCTATATAGCTATTCTATTTTATCTATATATTCGGATTTTTTCTTGATTGATCCTCTTAATTAAGTTATATGTATGCCTAAACCCTAAAACCCTAATTTTATTTATTTATATATTCAGATTTTTTCCTTACTTAATCCTATTTTTATATATTTATTTATAAATATTTAATTAAATTATTTAAAATGCTAGTTCTTTTTATCTTTATTTATGTATATAATTATCTTATTTTATATATATATTTATTTATATATTCAGATCTTTTTTGTACGTAATCCTATGTTTATATATTTAATTTTATATATTTCATTATATATATTTAATTAAATTATTTAAAACACTAGTTCTTTTTATATTTATTTATGTATTATTTTATAAATATATTTATTTATATATTCAGATTTTTTTTGTACATAATCCTATGTTTATATATTTAATTTTATATATTTAATTATATAGTTTTAATTAAATTATTTAAAACACTAGTTCTTTTTATATTTATTTATGTATATAAGTATCTTATTATATATATATATATTTATTTATATATTCATATTTTTTTCCTTACGTAATCGTATTTTTATATATTTAATTATATATATTTAATTAAAACCCTAATCTTAAAATTCTAGATCTGAAATACTAAACCCTAAAATGCTAATCTTAAATATCTAGGGCCTAAAATATGTATATTTCTATATACATGTGTATATACATGTATATATGTATTACATGTGCATGTGTATGTGTGCATATATCTTATGTAGGTGTTATAACCCTAAAACCCTAATCTTAAAGATTTCAATCTAAAATATGTATATTTTTGTATGCATGTGTATCTACATGTATGTATGTATTATATGTATATGTGCGTTTGTGTATATATGTTATCTATGTATTAAAATCCTAAAACCCTAATCAGAAAGACTTAGACTTAAATCTGAAATACTAAACCCTAAAACCGTAATCTTAAATATCTAGACCTAAAATATGTATATTTCTGTATACATGTGTATATACATGTATATATATGTATTGTATGTGCATGTGTATGTGTGCATATATGTTATGTAGGTGTTATAACCCTAAAACCCTAATCTTAAAGATTTAAATCTAAAATATGTATATTTTTTATATGCATGTGTATCTACATGTATGTATGTATTATATGTATATGTGTGCTTGTGTATATATGTTATCTACGTATTAAAATCCTAAAACCCTAATCAGAAAGACTTAGACTTAAATCTGAAATACTAAACCCTAAAACCCTAATCCTAAATATCTAGACCTAAAATATGTATATTTCTGTATACATGTGTATATACGTGTTATATGTATTATATGTGCATGTGTATGTGTGCATATATGTTATGTAGGTGTTATAACCCTAAAACCCTAATCTTAAAGATTTAAATCTAAAATATGTATATTTTTGTATGCATGTGTATCTACATGTATGTATGTACTATATGTATATGTGTGCTTGTGTATATATGTTATCTACATATTAAAATCGTAAAAACCCTAATCAGAAAGACTTAGACTTAAATCTGAAATACTAAACCATAAAACGATAATCTTAAATATCTAGACCTAAAATATGTATATTTCTGTATACATGTGTATATACATGTATATATGTATTACATGTGTATGTGTATGTGTGCATATATGTTATGTAGTGTTATAACCCTAAAACCCTAATCTTAAAGATTTAAATCTGAAATATGTATATTTTTGTATGCATGTGTATCTACATGTATGTATGTATTATATGTATATGTGTGTTTGTGTATATATGTTATCTACGTGTTAAAATCCTAAAACTCTAATTAGAAAGACTTAGACTTAAATATGAAATACTAAACCCTAAAACCCTAATCTTAAATATCTAGACCTAAAATATGTATATTTCTGTATACATGTGTATATTCATGTATATATGTATTATATGTGCATGTGTATGTGTGCATATATGTTATGTAGGTGTTAAAACCCTAAAACCCTAATCTTAAAGATTTAACCCTAAAACCCTAATCCTATTTTTATATATTTGATGTAAAAAAAAAAATTCAAAATAAAAATAGGATTATATGTGTGTATGTATGCATGTGTGTATGTATGTGTGTGTATGTATGCATGTGTACATGTGTGTGTGTGTGTATGTATACATGTGTATACATGTGTGTGTATGTGTATGTGTGTATGTAGGCATGCATGTGTGTGCATGTGTGTGTACGTGTATGTATGTATGCATGCATGTATGTATGTGTATGTGTGTGTATGTGTATGCATGTGTATACATGTGTGTGTATGTATACATGCATGTGTGTATATGTGTGTCTGTATGCATGTGTGTATATATGTGTGTATGCATGCATGCCGGTATATGTGTGTGTATGTATGCATGCACGTGTGTATATGTGATGTATATATGCGTGTGTGTATGTATGTGTGTTTATGTGTGTGTGTATGTGTATGTATGCATATGTGTATATATGTGTGTGTATGTATGTGTGTATGCATGTGTGTGTATGTATGCATGTGTGTAAATTTATGTGTGTGTGTGTATGCATGCATATGTGTATATGTGTGTGTGTATGTAAGCATGCATGTGTATATAGGTGTGTGTATGTAAGCATGCATGTGTGTACATGTATGTGTGTATGTATGCATGTGTAAATTAATATGTATCTTCCTTTCTCTTCTCTCTCTCTTTCTCTCTCTCTCTCTCTCTTCTTCTCTCTCTATCAATAGCGAATAAAAGAATCACTTACAAGTATGTCCCTCTTTGAATCGTTGTCGTCAAAGCGTAATGTAGGTCGTCCCTCGTCCAATTCCAAACAATCGACGCCAAAGAACTTTTGCAAAATCAACAAAAAGAGAATTAGAAACCCTAAAGCATAGAGAAACACAAATGCTAACAGTACACGCAGCACTTACCAAGATGTGAGATCTAAGCCGAGAGAGAGTGTGTGTGTGTGTAGAGAGAGAGATCCGTGTGTGTGTGTGCACAAGACAATGCAGGTTCACGCGCACAAGTTCGACAGTAGACCGACAATACTGAAACACGCGCAAAAATGTGAAGTTTTTCTCTCGGGTTCGCGGTATGTTTAAAACTCGCCGCCGGTATAGGCGCCGGTATGGACGTCGGTATATGCCTCGGTAGTTCTCAGTAAATTACCGACGCTTATACCGACACACATACCGATGCCTATACCGACACCTATACTGATGCTTATACCGGCGGTTGCGGGCCACAGCGACGATCCGTTTAAAACGGTCATTGACCGTCGGTATCTCTTAGTGAGATTTTTCGAGGGCTATACCGATGCCGACTATGACCGTCGGTATATGCAGCGTCGGTATGCCCCTCATATGTTGTAGTGCATATTTATCCAATCCAAAATTGAAAATGTATTGTCTCTTACTCGTAACTTAGATGATTTTTTTGAAGATAATAAAACATTATGTAAAATGTTAAAACAGATGATTGATCATGAAGTTTCAAGGTTGAAAAATAAGTTTGAGATTTTGTTTAATCAAGCAAAAGAAGTTCAATCATGCAAGTGTGAACATGAACATCAAGTAAGAGTCCAACATATTTTTGCTAAACTTCTTGATAAAAACAATTCAATTGACCATAGGAGATCAACACTTAGAGCTTCACATAGAAGATTCTATCAATTAACCTAAAAGATGTTTCTGGTGTGATCAATTTGGCACATGTTTTGGGATTGTACTGCATATGAGAGTGCTTGTGATCTTAAATTAGTCACTACAGTAGAAAGAAAGATTTGTGATTACCATGTACATTTACCTTTGCACTTGAACTTAGGAAGAGGTGGAATTAAAGAATATTTTGATCAATCGAGATCTAAGCCAAGATCATTTATAAAATGAAGACCAAAGAGATATCGTGATAGGAAATTTTCTGAACACGAAACGATGATACGAATTGAGAATCAAGCTAAATATTTTGAAGCAAAGAATCATGATCAAATAAAATTGGATAAACCAAAAGTTGACCGAATATTACAAGCAAGATTGGACGAAGATGAGAAAGAATATGAAAATTCAATAAAGTTGAAACAAAAACATGATGAATACTATGTGACATGTAATCCAAAGTTTCTAGAAAATGATAAATTATTTGAACAAGAAAAGGTTAAAAATTTGCGACCTCAATTGAGCCATGATATGAAAAATCAAGAGAAAAACCAAAGTGAATATGAGAATATCAAACAAGAAACTAGTGAGGATGAGAATAAAAGTAATGAGCAAAATCTTGAAGAAATGGAAAAACAAATGATCAAAGATATTATCACATAAATTGAACAAAATGTGAACAATTCATCAAAAACTTCATGTTTCATTTTCAGATCTTGGAGATTCTCGGATGATGGATTGGGTCATCCGCCAGATCAGTCAGCACACGCTGGGTATCTGGAGCTGACTTAGGTACTTGAAGAAAAGGGGTTTTAATAACACAATCAATTTTAATTACCTATTTTTATGAAAAAGTAAAGTCAACTTATAAAACAAACTTTAATAATTTATGCAACTAAGGACCATAAGAACGCACGGCCCTATATCTAGCAATAGCATCTTGATAGGATGGTAAAATCAATGATTCTTTGGTTATCTGTTCTTTAATTACCTCCTCTACTTCGGTTTTAATTGGTTTCAGATGAGTATGTCTATTTAGAGGTGGTGGAAATAAGTTTTCACTACTCTGTGGTTCAGGAGATACAAAGGAAAATAAAGTTAAGAATTTAGTTAAACAATGGTCGTAAGAAGTTAAAGATTCTATAGAAATTTGATATTTAATGACTTCTTCTATTACTAATTCTACAGACTCAGTTCTAGCTTCGATGCTTTCAAATCTATTATGTTCAAATATGTTCCTAAAATCATTATTTTTAGACTCATTGGACAGCTCAGAAGACATGAAAATAATGAATTATGATTAATTGATTAAATATTAATGCTAAATCTGTTTTGAACAAATGAGTTGCTAAAATCAATTCCTCTAATACAAATATAAGGTTTAAATGATAGGATAAATATCGAATACAAATGACTAAAAGAAAGCTATAAGTTGAATGGAATTCTTCAATCTTTCAATCTTGATCCTCTGTATTTTGATTGCTCTTTACTTCATCAATGTTTGTCACTGCAAGAAAACATTCAGATATAACTAAAGTCACAAGAATCACCAATAAACTTAAAACACATAATTCACATGTACATATGACATCCTCATACACATGCATATGTTCATGCAAATGCTTTAATTCTCATAAACATACATATGCATTATGACTTGCCTTTGTCATGCATATGTTTTCACGACTCTTTGGTTCAAGGGATACAAAGGAAATTAAAGTTAAGAATTAAGTTAAACAATGGTCGTAAGAAGTTAAAGATTCTGTAGTAATTTGATCTTTAATGACTTCTTCTATTACTACTTCTACAGAATCAGCTCTATCTTTGATGCTTTCAAATCTACTATGTTCAAATATGTTCCTAAATTCATTATTTTTAGACTCATTGGACAACTCAGAAGACATCAAAACAATGAAATATGATCAATTGATTAAATATTAATGCTAAAACTATTTCGGACAAATGAGTTGCTAAAGCTAATGAAATAAATCAATTCCTCTGATAAAAATATAAGGTTTAAATGATAGGATAAATGTCTAATACAAATGACTAAAAGAAAGCTATAAGTTGAATGGAATTCTTCAATCTTTCAATCTTGATCCTCTGTATTTTGATTGCTCTTTACTTCATCAATGTTTGTCACTGCAAGAAAACATTCATATATAACTAAAGTTACAAGAATCACCAATAAACTTAAAAGACATAATTCACATGTACATATAACATCCTCATACACATGCATATGTTCATGCAAATGCTTTAATTCTCATAAACATACATATGCATTATGATTTGCCTTTGTCATGCATATGTTTTCACACCCATAATCATGCACTTCTTCCTTATATTTATCATGCTTATATCAATTCATAATCATATGAATATTCCTACTTCAATTATCATCACAAACATACATCTAAGGTACTTAAATCATTCACACTCTTCATTTATCAAAGACATATCTTTATGCTATCCTACAAACTTATATGCATTCATTAGCTCTTATGTGCAACACACACACTATACACTTATAATTAATTCATATACACTCATAGACATATCTCATACATATGCATCTATCTCATGCACTCTCATATAACTAGCTAGGCATTTTAATGCATTCATGCACTTTAAGTATATGCATAGAAGTTTAATTATAACATTAATCCATACTTAATCAATACATTAAGTATCTAGAAATTCAATTATATAATGTTAAATGAAATAATTTTAAGTAAATTACATAACTTAGTCAATTAGTAATTAAATATCTATTGATTTAAATCTCTCTCTCTTTCATTCTCTCTCTGTGTTCTCTCTCTCTCGGTGTTCTCTCTCTCTATCTGTATTCTCTCTCTCTCTCTTTCATTCTCTCTCTCCCTCTCTCTCTCTGCACGCATTGCACCGGCAGTGCCGTGGAGGGAAGGAAAAAAATAAAAACAAAATAAAAAAAGAGTCTTCTTAACTCTCTTGAGTCTTTGCCACTCTGTACAGTCGGATCACGCTCTGCATGTTCTCACTCATCTCTCTCTTTTTCTATGTATGTGTTCTCTACACGTGATGAGAGCTTCCTCTCTCCCTATCGTGCTCTGTCCATTGTCAGACGACTGCCGCCAAAGGAGTGAGCCTAGCGAGTGCTCCGCCATGTGTCAAAAGTTAGAGAGAGGAAAAATATTTAATAACATTAAATCTCTTTTTCTCTCTCTCTATCTCTCCGCGTGCGATGCCTCCTTGCATCATCTCTGCATGTTTTTCCTTCCTCTCTCCTTGTTTCACTCTGAAGATAATATTGCTATGGATTAAGCTTATGTTTATGTTAATTAAACCTGTCCAAAGTTTGCGCAAGATGCACACTTAACTATACAATGCTACATGGGGAGCAAAATGTGAATCATGTATATAGCTCCAGTCAAATAGACATATGAAGACAAACACATAGTCTCTCTCTAGCACACAAATAACAGAAGCAGAAGAAGTGGAGAAACTAAAATAATACATGCAAGAAAACATTAAGAAATGTGAAGGACAACACACATATTTATACACTCAGAAAATCCTATGTCTATCACTCTTTTTGAATCTTGCTTTAATCCTCAATCACACTTTTGTCCATTTATTCTCACCACACTTTTAATTTAGCTTTAATTCCACAACTCACCCTCATCACGCTTTAACCCTTCTTCATACATACCTCTCATCTTAAGTTTGACTTTACCCTCCTTTAAGTGCATCATTCATCTATACCACTCTTTGAATCACTTTAAATACACATCTTTTGTGAACCATCCTTTAAATGCATACTCCCACACACCACAAATTATTTATCCACTTTATTTATCATTTTAGTTTAATTACCCTAAATTTCCATAATTAAATAATTCATTTAATTTAAGCTTACTTTAAGGTTTTAATTAATTAAATACCTTAGTATTTAAATTCATGCACACTATTAAAGTAGCTAATCAAATCATAATTTCACTTTTAATAAATAAATGTTTGATTTATAAATTAATTTAATTAAATATCAAATGTTTCACCCTTGAAACTAATGCGATTTACTTATACATTACTCGCCTAGATATTCAGTTTGCTATCTCACAGATGAGCAGGTTTATGCATTGCCCAAGTGTCAAGCATTGGCAGGCCGTTAAGCGCATCTTTCACTACTTGAGTGGTACACCCGGGTACTTGGATTGTTTTAACCCAAGGGGGGATCACTACCGCAAGATTTGCATGATTTTTCTCATAGTGATTGGACCGGTTGCTATCACACTCATGTGTCCACTAGTGGGTTTTGCTTCATGCTTGGTAGCTCATGCATATCTTAACTCAGCAAGGAGGAGCCAACTGTGGCCACTTCCAATTGTGAGGCTGCATATAGGGCAACTTTCACAGCGATTGTTGAGCGTGTGTGGCTCAGATGCCTTATGGCTGATTTGGGTGTTGGTCAGTCTTGTGCCACCACCATCTTTACTGACAGCCAGAGTGCATTGGCAGTTGCGAGGAACCCTGTGTTCCATGCTCGCACTAAGCACATTGAGG
The DNA here is from genome assembly GCA_020310875.1 of Ceratopteris richardii. Taxonomy (NCBI): domain Eukaryota; kingdom Viridiplantae; phylum Streptophyta; class Polypodiopsida; order Polypodiales; family Pteridaceae; genus Ceratopteris; species Ceratopteris richardii. The sequence goes on along the minus strand of CM035425.1, from coordinate 59,459,097 downwards.
TGCATTATCATTATGTTAGGGTGAGGTTCTTTGCTATAGAGATCAGCTTGCCATATGTGCCCATGCAAGAGAACATCGAAGACCTTTTCACAAAGGTTCTACCTAGGGAGAAATTTGAAGCTTTTTGCAAAGCTTTGGGCGTACTTCCTTTTGTGGATTGATTCCAGATAGCTTGGCACTTCCTCATACATGAGTTCCAGCTCCTTGTTCAATGCATCACTCACAAGGGGTATTTGTTGATATTTTTAGGTACTGATGTGTGCGAACACACTAGGACCACCGGGGCACTTTTTTCCCTCTTTAGGAGTTTTTTGCCTTGAGCTTGTATATATGCCTATTGACCTATTGGGCTACTTATCTTTGTACATTCTAGTGATAATACATTCAATATTGTGTGGTGTGCTTGTTGTGCTTCCAATCGCGTAACCTCATGTGAGGTTTACAATAGAAGAGAGGATTCTTCATGGAAACCTCCTTCCAATATTTTGGAGTGGCAACCTTTTGAATGTTTAACTGAAACATTCAAAGTCATTCATAAGGATCATGCAAAACTTATGTATGCAAAAAAATGTGTTGAATTCTTCAATAACATTTAATTATTTTCATGTTTTGTAGATTATCAGATGCCATCAGGGAGGAGTGCTTATGGAAATCTTGCATATCTACATGCTCCTTGCACCTCTTCATTAGATTGGGATGCTCCTAATCATCCAAGAGTTTCAAGTTTTCTATGCAAAATGAAAGATGACATCCAAAGGGCAATGTCAGCAAGCCGAATTTCAAAGGATAAAAATTCAATGGATTTTTCCTCTTCATTTTTTTGTAGAATGTTTTAAAAACATGTTATTATAGAAAAAAAACAATTTCGTTGAATATGAGAGTTTCAATTTTAAATATTGGTTAACTCCAACATTAAAGACTCTAAAATGCATGTTTGGTATAAGAGGGGGTGCAAATTGCTAGAACTAAGGCTAAGGAAGCTCCTTCCAGACAAAATGTTAATCTACATAATTACTCCTCTTTTGCCATGATCTAGGATCCCATACTCCCAATAAAATTGATTTATGTACACATGTGTGCACTACATGGAGAGTTAAGGATCATTGACAAGTTGGTCCGGCTTAACTTGGATTATGCATAGTGATGTATTACAAGATGTGTCAATGGGAGGTGCAAAAGCACGAAGATTCTTCAGCAACACTGATGGAAAAAACTAAATGCAATGTGGAATTTTTGAAAACAACTTTGCAAGTTTACGACAAATGTAAAAACCAATCCAGAAATAGCAAAAAATGGAATGGAGGCTCGGTTCTACTTGGTGTTTTTGAAATAAACATCTCATGATATTTTTCTTTCTGTTTTTATAGCATATTCTTCATCTGCATGGTCCATTCTTTGCAAAAAAGCTATCTTCACGTGATAAGTAAGGGGATCAGAGATATTTTGCTAAGGAAAGATCCAAGGAATAGATTACACCTATTTCTTATCTTGAAGGGTTGCAAAATAAAGGAGTGGTAGGAGTCATCAAATTAAGGCAACTCATATTACCAATCAAGGGGAAAATATATAGTTGCAATCATTTTACTGTGGGTACCTATAAGAGACCTACCTTCCTCTTGGGACTCCTAGAATAATTCCAAAATGGACCTCTCTTAACCTTGAACTCCATCAAAAGATTGAGGAAGTTTTGTGATGTCTACTAATACCTTGGATAAATTTTAAAAGCGATGCTCTATTTTCAACAACCTAACCTCTAACCCTTCGAACTCAATAGAACTCGTATTAATTGTATCCCCTTGCATCATGATACCCTCAACATTTATAACTACATCCATAGATCCTATAGCTAATGGACATGCACATGACTTGAAAATGAAATGTTTTGTGGTGATGCATGCAATGCATGTGATACTACTACTGGACTAAGAATGCATGGTGAAGTAGATGATAAAGGTACTAAAAATAAACATTTAGGTGGTAGTGTTATCTGTTGTCTTGATGTGGCTTGTAAATCCCTCGATTGCACACAAATGGTATTCATGTTTTGGAATTTCCTACCATTAAGTGGTGCATGCAAAAATAAAAGGATGTTGCACACAAGGCAATAGTGATTTTCTTTGGAGTAGACTCGATTCTATTTAAGAGAGGTTCAAAACTCCAAAATCTATCCTTCACTTGGTTGAAATGATTCTAGAAACTAGAAAACATTTTTCTTTCTTTAATAATATTTCCATGCTAGAGAGTGTAGCTATATATAACTATGTGGATATCCCATGAGATTCATGTTATAACCTAGAAGAACGTGCTTTAGACATTCATTCAAGGGCTTCCTTGGAGGAAACTCTATTGTAGTTTCCTTATTTAATTATCTTCCAATGCTAGCTTCAGCTATAACTTTAACTCATGCTTGAATCTTGCTAAGTAAGGGAAATAGATTTCGCTAATCAGAAAAACCTTTGATTTCCCTAATTCCTTGCATTCGTCATGCTATGTCTTCATGCCTATCTTTTGCTCATTAACATCCTCTCCTTTTCTATTGATTTGTCTTAATAAAGCTTTCTTTTTAGTTACGAGGATCTCTAACTCTAATGTTTTCATCCATTTTTCAAGCAAAAAGGAGACTAACAAAAGAATTATATGTAGATAATCTCGTCAAGGGACTAAGAACAAGAGGTTAAAAAAGTATAGTACCAAAGTAGGAAAGATTACCAAAATGCAAACACTTAAAACTAGATTGGTTTTTCAAAGATGCATACTAAGAATAGGGGAAGCACTATTTTAAGTCTTTGGGAAGTATCATCCAAAGGCTTACTTTCATAAAAATTTCAATGGTATTTCTTTCAAGCTATATAAAAATAAGAGGCAATAGTTATATTCAATAGTTTACTCGCGTCGGGGGGCCCAAGGCCACTTGATAGTTCAAGTGCAACTCCCTTTATGTTTGGCTGGACCACGAACACACATAAGTAAATCTTATTCCAAATTTAAGCATGCACATTTCTTGTGGATGGTGGAGAGCTTAATTTTAATTAACCATCAAGGATTTATTTCTCAAGCATTATAGTACTTTAGTCATAAAATGGGTTCCTTGATCCTAGATAGTCTAACTAGTAATTCCAATTTTGTGTCGCTTATGCGATGCTAAATATGTGCGTCGCAAATAGCATCGCTAATTAGTGATGCTATTTGCAATGTTGGCAAACTCTATAGCGTCCCATATGCAACGTCCTGTGTTCCAGAGCGTCGCACAAGCGACACTCTAGAATGTTCAAAAAAAAGTTCGGTTTCTCCCAGCGACACATTTGTGCCGGGATTAACATGCGAGAGCAAGAAGAGAACGAGAGAGAGAGAGAGAGAGAGAGAGAGAGAGACGCATCTCATTTAAGCCAGGTATGCACACACACACACTTACACACACATACATATGCATACACACACTTACACACACATACATATGCATACACACACATAAACACACATAGACACACACACACATACACATAGACACACACACACACACATACACACACAAATACACACACATATAGACACATACACACATAATGTTGCATACACACATGCACACATAATGCATACACATGCACACATAATGCATCCAGGTATAAGCATACACACACACATAGAGAGAGACATACACACACATACACATACATTCATACATATGCATATATAATGCATATGCATATGCATACATACATACTTACATGCATACATACACATACATAATGCATACACACACATATGCATACATAATGCATACACCACATACACATAGACACACACACACACATACACACACAAATACACACACATACACACATAATGTTGCATACACACATGCACACATAATGCATCCAGGTATATATTCCTCAATTAGTTTTAGCCAAGGCTGAGATTTCTGAATTGTTGGATTTCAGTCATTAGTTAATATCTACCCAAGGAGGCCAAGCTTTACTGAAATTATATCAGGATGGCATCCTTTCAAGCCATTTGATTTTAGAAAATCATTTTTGGCTGTTAAAACATGAAATTCAAATGTTAAATATGTATTGTGACTCTGCTTCTCCCACGCCTACAATAATTAAGGCATCGGGTATAAAAGCTCCTTTGTGGATAGGGATACAGGTCTTAAATATGACCTTTCCCCTTGGTGTAGAGTCTACATATTTAGGCAGTGTAGTTGTGCATGACAGTGAGATAATGCAGTGTCTTGTTGGCAATAAATGGTTAACAGATTGCCATATGGGAATTGTCCCAATTCTTTGCTATCAAAAAGGGACTGAAATTGCTCTTCAGTTCCTAACATGCCTTCAAAATGTTTTGCATGAATGGCTTTTCCAAACAGGGTTCAGTGTTGGCTTGAAAGACATGTACTTAACAGATGAAATTAGAACATATAAAAAACTTCTTGAAGAAGTTCATATTGCTGTAGATGATGGCAGATCGTCTTCTCAGAGAGTTCTCACTTTGGAAAGGCAGATACAATTAGTCCTGTCAGGAAAAGAGGAACTCATTCCAAGAACTTTTATCAATCCATGCCATAGTGATATCCTTGACTATGGTTACCAAGAAACTTTTCTTAGCTTAGTTGAAGAAATCAGTGCTAGAAGATCAGCAATTTGTGAATACCAGGGAAGTGTATTTAGCATATGATGGTTTTGTTTGGAAACGAACAGACAATCATGTAATACAATTCAATTATGAAGTTTTGGAGAACATCGAAGAGGCAGACTGGAAATCAAAGGATCTGTAGAGTCTTGGCCTTGGTTCAAAGCCTGTTGGTGTACTGGCCGTGACATCATTGATTGAACCAGCTTATAGTGATGGATTTTGCCAATCTGCACCAACAAAGAGTAATCCCATTGAATTGCTGAAGGTAATCTTTGACAATTATGATCTCGTCTTATAGTTTTGATTTTAATGTAATGTTGTTAAAACATAATTGGTTCTTGAGGTAAGAGAAAACAAAGAAAACTTTGGGAAGTTCGATCATCATGATTTGTTTTCCCTTCTCATTTTCTAGGAAACCCTTTTAAGATGCTCCAGCACATCTTTGAAAGGCATAGATCACAAATCCATTCTTGCCATTTCTTCGAACTTAATAAAGAGGAAAATTGATCGAGCAAGGGTAGCAGTGCAGATTCAGAGACATCTTCATTGTTTCACACTTGGAATGTTACCAGTTAAGACCATGATAGAGCTACGTACCATCATCAAAATGTTTGTTAGCCCCTTTTTTTCTTTAGTTCATAAAATACTATTTTAAACTTGAAGAAATCATGCATTTTTATTGCAACTGTATAGCAGAGAGTAACTATACTGTCAAATTCATGTTGATGCCATAAATATTATAGTTTAATATTCCGTTTTGAAAAATTATTGACCTTGAAATTTTGATTCTCATGTGCTTTCTCATATACTTAACTAAACTATTCAACTGATCTGTAAATATTCCATCCTCTAGGTATGATTTTCAAAAGACACACTTGGGGACAACAAACCTTAAAAGACAAATTCTTCAAGTTTGGGTACATGAACAATGCCTCACATTAGAATTAGACAATTGCATGTTCACAAATTTAGAGGTCACACTTTCTCTTATGGAAGTTCGATCATCATGATTGAGTGAGAGTAGAAATACTATGGAATTGGACGTGATATTTATTTTTACCCATGGATATTTGGAGATCTTTCATTTGGTTGAACAACATCTCAAAAATATCTTTCAGATTGAAACTTCATAATTCACATTGTTTTGAAAATGCCAAACTCATTCCAAAATTAATACCCATTGTCTTTATACTTTCAAAGAATTGTTTCATTGTTTGACTCAAACTTGAGACGAATATGGACATTATTTCAAAATTTGTTTCAATAGAAGAAATTACTTTGGATTCAATATTTTGAAGTTTCCCATGATATTGTTACTTTATATTTTCAAAATGCTTGTTAATAAATACAATTACACTAGATTCTATGTCTTGTGTGATATCTTCAAGGCTAAATTCCTTCGATATATTTCTCTTATTCACTTCCCATTTAGGTATGTAATTGATCTACATATTTATGATACTATAACCTCAAAGAATTGTACATGAAAGTGGTTTAGAGAAGCTCAAAAAAATGTAACTCTGTGAAAAAAATTATGTACTCAAACCAATGAATAAATGCTAAATACATTGTATGTGAATGAATTGTGAAAATGTGTATGCCTTTAAGAGGCTCAAAGAAATGTAAGTGTATGAAAAAAATTATTTACCTAAACCAATGAATAAATCATAAATACAATGTATGTGAGTGAATGGTGAAAATGTGTATGCCTTTGTTGAAGGATGGGGTGAAGCAAAGAGCTTAAGACCTTTTCAAGACTCATGTCGTCTCTTGTTCCTTAAGTGTCTAATCAAGTAAAAGATCACCTTCCTATAATTTATCATCCTTTATATGGAAAGCAAATAACTCATGACCATCCGACTCATAATATACTGCTAATTTGAGAGTTAGATCAAAGAAGAGCAATGGGATAATTTACATGTTTTCCATATACTAGATTAAACGGACTAGCTTCCAATGTGGTCTTATAAGCTACATGAGAAGTCCATATTGCATGGTTCACTTTCTCATTCATTTATAAGCATCCCATATTGACCATTTTAGCTAGACCATTTCATAGCACTTTTTTGGACCGCACAACCTTAACGTTTGCTTGTAGATGATATTCACAAAATGAGTACCTCTACCAATTTAAAGTAAATGCTCAAATAAAAATTATTTAGTTGGTGAAGCATTCACTTTCATGGTCGCATGTGCTTTGACCCATTTGTGGTGATAATCTATCACTACTATATGTACTCTAAGTGAGATCCTTTGGTAGGTGGGCTGAAAGGAACGATGAAATCTATCCCCCATTTTGCAAATGTGCATCCTCCGATCATTGACCTAAGAGGCATTTGTTCTTGATTGAATGTGAAATTAGTTCTTTGGCATGTATCACAATTTTGTATGAACGTTTGTGCATCCAAACCCGCAAATAAGATGAATTTTGCTATTTGTTCTATAAAAATGTTCATTTGAGTGTGATAATTTATGTAGGATAAGTTTCATATTTTAACTAATGTACTATGCGCTGGCTCTATGAGGAGCATACAAATATATAGTAAATAGTAGCATTTTCAATGGTTGAAATGACTTGGCAAGTAGCACAGGTACTAACATAATCATGTTTTGCGCATTCCATATGTGGCCAACTTAATCCTCGTTTTTCTATGTTAGTATAGTTTCTTTTTGTGAGGATCAGTTTTCTGCTTGCATAAGCCATGGGGATGTCTATGTTACCCTCATCAGTAGGTTGTGCTAAGATGCAAACACTTGCTCACTAGAAGCACCTACATAGATATGAGACATCTTTTGAGTTTTGATGCATCTACATGCACATGGAACAGTGTAGCGAAATTCAGATCTTTCAATATTGATATTGAATTCAACATACTTTTAAGCTCTTCAAATGATTTTTCATAATCATTAGTCCATTAGAATTATTTCAAAAGCCCAAACACGAGTTCAACTATGACCACATACATAAGAATGAACTGACGATAATAGCCAAATGGCCCATAACATTTTGAAATCCCTTGATGATCTTAGTCTTGAGAAAGTCTTTTACATCTTTTTTCTTGTCTTCATCAATCAAGATATTATTGTTTGGGACAATGTGTTCACAATTTTGTATCTTGTCCCACCATCAAGATGTGCTTCTATTGGGACAATGTGTTCATTTTGCAAACATTCGATCTAAGTTAAGAATATGTATAATGTGCTACTTTGCATATCTACAAAAATTAAGAAGCAAGGAAGTAGTGCAAATACTGACATACTGAATATCAAAGAGCTTATGGATGCTCTCGGATTAACAAGATGGTGATCTAGTATTACTTACATTAAATGGCTCAAGGGATGATGTAAAGTGGAAGGATTTCAAAAGTTTAATATATGTAAGGGCTTCCTTAACCAACTTTGAGTTATTTTTTGCACTTATGGTGGGAACTTAAAGTGAAGTCAAGCCCAAGCATTGAATGTAGGCAACTCAAGAGGAAAAGGAAGAAGAGGCGGCTCAAATAGACAAAAAGGAACGTTTAGACAAGGACAAAGCTCATTCAGCAATTCAGACCAAAGCAAAGGACACTCATCACAACGATAAAAAGGATCTAGAAAAGGATAATCTAGGAACAAAAACAATGAAGATGGGTGCTATATGTCTATAAAACTAGGGAACTTAGGCATTATATGAGGTGAAGCAAGCCCCTAAAGGATGGTACCAGTGGATAGATAAGTATCTCTTGGATTTAGGTTTTAATGGATGCCCTTCTAATGCTAACTTGTATGTTCCAAAGAGAGGAGGGAAGACAATTGGGATTGTAATATATGTAGATGACCTTGTGATTACACAAAATAATGATGCTCTTCTTCAAAAAACAAAAGAAGCCTTAAGTTTGGAATTTGAAATGATATACTTGGGCTTATTGCATTATTGCTTAGGCCTTGAAGTATGACAAGAACTCGGGAAAATTTTCATCTCTCAATAAAATTATACAAGAAAATTTTTGAAGGCATTCCACATGGAGGATTGCAAAGAGATTTCTATACTTGTGGAGGTCATTGCAAAAGTTATCTATTGAGGATAATTTATCTCTAGTGAATATTGGAAACTATTTGGAAGTCTCACCTACTTACGCAATTGCAAACCAAATATCTCCTATGGCGTTGGAGTAGTAAGCAGGTTCTCTAATAATCATTGCCAAACTCATTGAAAATAAAGCATGTGGGTACTCAAGTATCTGAAAGGCCATTGATTGTGGTATTATCTATGAAGAAGGATCATCTCTGGATGGATATTGTGTTTAAGATTGGGTAAGAGAGACTCATTTTTCTTCATCTTTCTTGGAACATATATGAACCCTCCCATTTTCATTCCTTCTCATTCTTCGAGAAAATATCATTTGAAGAGATGAGTGAATTCAGTTCAAGTTGAGGGTCTATTACGAGTCTTCAGGAGACTCATCCATAATGTATAGTCTTTTGGGAGTATTCGTTAGTTGTTGGATGTCTTACCACTTCTCCACGAATGCAGGGACCATGTCCTTGTTTAAATCCTTATCTTCACGTGATAAGTAAAGGGGTCAGAGATATTATGCTAAGGAAAGATCCAACGAATAGATTACACCTATTTCTTGTCTTGAAGGGTTGCGAAATAAAGGAGTGGTAGGAGTCATCAAATTAAGGCAACTCATATTACCAATCAAGGGAAAAATATATAGTTGCAATCATTTTACTGTGGGCACCTATAAGAGACCTACCTTCCTCTTGGGATCCCTAGAACAATTCCAAAATGGACCTATCTTAACCTTGAACTCCATCAAAAGATTGAGGAAGTAGATTGGTTTTCCAAAGATGCATACTAAGAATAGGGGAAGCACTATTTTAAGTCTTTGGGAAGTATCATCCAAAGGTTTACTTTCATAAAAATTTCAATGATATTTCTTTCAAGCTATATAAAAAATAAGAGGCAATAGTTATATTCAATAGTTTACTCACGTCGGGGGGCCCAAGACCACTCGATAGTTCAAGTGCAACTCCCTTTATGTTTGGCAGGACCACAAACACACTTTATGTTTGGCAGGACCACAAACACACATAAGTAAATCTTATTCCAAATTTGAGCATGCACATTTCTTGTGGATGGTGGAGAGCTTAATTTTAAGTAACCATCAATGATTTATTTCTCAAGCATTATATTACTTCAGTGATAAAATGGGTTCCAATTTGATTGTCTATTCAATTTGATTGTCTATTCAAACAAAGAAATAGCAGTAGTCAATGTGCCACTCTTCCAAGTGGCCCTTAGTTTCACCCATTTCTCCGATAACTTTTGGCCTCTATTATATATTCATGTAGAGGGTTTCAATCCTTCTTGAATATGCGTAGACACAAAATTAAGAGCTGAACTATCACTGAGAGTTTGGATTTTTTGTAACCTAGAATGAGTGCTACATCATGTGACATGGGATTGTGTGTCTTACTAGCTTTTATAATCTAATATTCATATATCTCTCTCGCTTGACATCATGGTAAACTCACATATGCTAGGAGTGAGGGAATTTATCTATTGGTGAGCTAGACATGGGATTGTGTGTTACATCATCCTAACGAGTCGAAAGAATTCCTCATCAACATTGACTCCTTCTCGCAGTTGCCGTCGAATTTCATACCGCATACGGTACTGTAGAATTGGCTAAACTCTCGCTTGTCAACATATTGTTCGTTGTTAATTATCGATGATCCTGCCATAAGGGCCTGCGCAGAGGATGTGCTTTCGATAGGTGGAAGCCCTAGTTTCTCAACAACTCTCGAGATATCATGGGAATCGACCAGGCCGTCTCCGTTCTCATCGAAGTCGTATTTCATAGAAACTAGCGCAGTGTGAGTCAAAGAAAGAATCTAAATCTGGCAATAGTGATCCCCCCTTGGGATAAAACAATCTAAGTATTGGGTTACCACTAAAGTAGCAAAAGGTGCACTTAACTACCTGCCAATGCTTAACACATGGGCAATGCATAAACCTGCTAATGTGTGAGAAAACCAACTAAATATATGGCCTAGTAATGCATAAGTAAGTCAAGCATCGAATAGCCTGCTCATAGAGAAAACAACATCAAATGCACCTATAGCATCATGAACACTCAACTATAAACCTTTTTCCATAGGAGTGGCAATAGTTTTATAGTCTTCAAGGCCAAAACCTTGCAGTAATGTGTCAATATATTTTTCTGACACAAAGCTATTCTGCGAACAAGTTGCATAAAGAAATGCCAGAATAATGATGCAAACGCCCCAAATCTCACATCTCAAATGAGGCATGAAAATGAGCCTTAAAATCTGAAATATTGAAATTTTTGCCTTCATAGCCAAGCACTCTGAGCTTGAATCATATACACGACCCATTCAAGCGATTATGCCTATTTGACCCTCGTTGATTACTTCTTTTCGCTTGTATTGGTCATCTACTGAGATGCAAGAGAAGAATGCGATTCTAAGTGTTTCTCCATCTGAGAAACCTCTAGATTTTATGGTTCAAGAGGGATTAACACTAGTTCTGTACTAGGACACTTGAGTGTCCTGGGACACTTAAGTGTCCTGCTTTTACACCAAATTGATTGATTTTTCTTGATGACACCCTTGAGGTTTTGGTGGCATACTCACTTGGATTTTATAGCCCACATCATGTACTTTTAGAGAAAAATATAATCTTTGACATTTTACAACTTCACATGTGTTATTAAATGAAGAAGAAAATGGGGATTTTTGAAAACTCAACTTTTTGCATAACTGAAAAAATAACACAATTCAAACATTTTGACAAATTGGATATGTTTTAGGAAATGGAAAGCTATTCATGGACTTTGGTAGTGTAAATCAAGTGTCTAGGGATCTTTGGAGAAGGTTGAACACTTACATAAGTGATAAACATGGACTCAAACCTTGTCTTCTCTAGAGCACTGCCATTTATCGCACCTTTCAAAGAATGGATCACTATAACTTGTGTGTAAGTGAGATTGTTGAGAATTGGCAAGTTATCAATGGATAACCTTCATACTAATTGAATGCATATTTGTATTCAAAGTTAGAGGGCCTCCACTTTGAACTAGTAGCCATTCCATTTGGTGCTAACTTTCATGTTGAATTGGCAAAGCATATATTTCTATGTTCACAAAAAGAACATAGCTCCAAAGGTGGAATAAAAAATTATGATGAAAAATAATAATTATTTAAATGATGTTCTAAGTACTAAACCTTCCAAAATATGCTTTCATGCCATGTTTCATTCTTAATCTCGTCAAATAATATGTGATCCGCAATGGTGATTGCGATAAGAATGAAAATAATTGGCATACATATTTCATTTGATAAAAAGAAGATGGCATCCATAATGGAAATGATGAAATGTTTTCAAATGATCCTTATCATTTTATGATATCAAAGATTATATCAAAGGCTTTTGAGTATGTGTCCACAAACTATTCATGATTGTATGTATAGAATTTGGTTGATGCCCACACAACAAAAGATTCTTGGTTCTCTCCAAAGACATGAAAATTTTGGTGGATTTCAATAAATTATTTAGCCTCGTATATGTAAGCTTTGGTTTGTTATGTCACACATTTTTTACTTGGTAACTTTAATGTGTACACCTTGAATGATGTCCATAAATTCTTTTGAGTCATATATTGGCTTTACTTTTCTATTTTTGGTAACTAGAGTCTTATGAGTTGATTTCATATGTGTATACCTTGGTTGTTGTCTTCATAACTTGTTTGATTGTTGGCACATTTGTACACTTCTATGGATTCCCATAAGCTTGTTTGAACCATAATTAGAACTAGTTGATGTTTTTGGTATATAGGGTCAAAATAATTGATTTTATTTGAATTGAAATGATTTTTCTAAGTGATTTTGAGGCTCATACCATGTGATCTATGTTTCAAGGAATGTGTATAATTTTTTCTTTCATATGATGAATTTTTTTTCTTTTGATAAAAATACATTTGATCAGGAATTTTCATATTGTTCACTACCATAGCATGTTGAGAGGCTATTTACATGAACACAAAACATGATTTATTGTGTTTTATATTTTTGCATTAACCTTTGAATTATATTTAATATGTGTGTTAAAGGATTTTTTCAAATTCTCTTTGTAGAAGGTATGTGATTTTTTGGAAAATTGTCAAAAAAGGACACTTAAAAGTCCTGTTTTGGTACCAAACTAGTGTTAAAGGTGATTCATTTTACATATCCAATGAGAATCTTCGATCCCACCTTTGATTTTGAAGCACTTGTGGAGAAAAACAAAGCATTTCTTATGGATGAATGGGAGACCTTCATTAGGATAGTTAATGGTCAAGAAGCTATCATGTCTGGCAAAGCTTATATCCAACCTATCATTTTTGTTAAGGATACTTTGGACAGGGCCACAATCACGAGAAAATATAAGAAGATTTCCTCCTTGCTAGGCAGGATAGAACTTTGTCCATAACAACAAAATAATTGTTGTTTATTGCCCTTGAGCATAGAGTTTCTTATTTGTCTTCATTGTTGGAGTTAGACGTTTGCGGAAGCACGCGAACAACACAAGGAAGAAGAAGAAGCTTGGAGCACAACACACAATACTGAATGTATTACTAGAGAATGTACAAAGATAAGTAGCCCATTAGGGCAATAGGCGTATATACAAGCCGGGGGAAAAAAACCTCCTAAAGAGGGAAAAAAGTGCCCCGACGGTCCTAGTGTGTTCACACACATCACTACCTAAATATATCAACAAATCCCCCTGGGAGTGATGCGGTGAAGAAGGAGCTGGCACTCATGTATAAGGAAGTGCCAAGCTATGTGGAAATCACTCCACAAAAGGAAGTAAGCCCAAAGCTTTGCGGAAAGCTTCAAACTAACAGCACAAGGAAGAAGAAGAAGAAGCTTGGAGCACAACACACAATACTGAATGTATTACCAAGAGAATGTACAAAAATAAGTGACCCATTAGTGTTATAGGCATATATAGAAGCTGAGGGAAACAAAACTCCTAAAGCGGGATAAAATTGCCCCGATAGTCTTAGTGTGTTCACACACATCACTACCAAACTAAATCAACCAATCCCCCCTAGGAGTGATGCGGTGAATAAGGAGCTGACACTCATGTATAAGGACATGCCAAGCTATGTGGAATCAATCCACAAAAGGAAGCAAGCCCAAAGCTTTGCAAAAAGCTGCAAACTTTTCCCTAAGGAGAGCCTTTGTAAAATGTTCTGTAATGTTCTCTTGTGTGGGCACATATGCCAAAGTGATCTCTCTACCAACGAGCCTCTCCTTCAAATAATGATAGTGCACCTCAATGTGCTTAGTGTGAGCATGCAACATAGGGTTCCTTGCAATTGCCAATGCAGTTTGACTATCAGTGAAGATGGTGGTGGCATAAGACTAACCAACACCTAGGTCAGCCATAATGCATTTGAGTCATACACACTCAAGACTTGCTAGAAAGGAGCCCTATACTCAACCTCATAACTAGAAGTAGCCATAGTAGGTTGCTTCATGCTCAACCAGAATATACATGAGCTACCAAGCATGAAGCAAACACCACTCGTGGTCACACGAATTTCATAGAAGCTAGCGCAGTGTGAGTCAAAGAAAGAATGTAAATCTAGCAATAGTGATCCCCCCTTGGGATAAAAAAATCTAAGTATTGGGGTACCACTAAAGTAGCAAACGATGCACTTAACTACCTACCAATGCTTAACACATGGGCAATGCATAAAGCTGCTAATGTGTGAGAAAACCAACTGAATATATGGCCCTGTAATGCATAAGTAAGTCAAGCATCGAATAGCCTGCTGATAGAGAAAACAACATCAAATGCATCCATAGCATCATGAACACTCAACTGTAAAACTTTTTCCATAGGAGTGGCAATAGTTTTATAGTCTTCAAGGCCAAAACCCTGCAGTAATGTGTCAATATATTTTTCTGACACAAAGCTATTCTGCCAACAAGTTGCATAAAGAAATGTCAGAATAATGATGCAAATGTCCCAAATCTCACATCTCAAATGAGGCATGAAAATGAGCCTTTAAATCAGAAATGTGCTTGTCATTTGGACTAGTTACCAACATGTAATCAACTATAGAGAACAATGACCAAAAGCACATCATTTGCACGCTTAATGTATAAGGTGCTCTCAGTTGGACTATTCTTAAAACCATGTCAAATGAAGTAGGCATGTATCTTTTCATACCAAGCACGTGGTTCTTGCTTCAAACCATATAATGCATTTTCAACATACACACTTTGATTTCATGCCCTTTCTATACAAAACCACATGGCTAAAAAGCATACACTTCTTCATGCAAATCATCATTCACAAATGTTGTTTTCATGTCCAATTAATCTACATTCCAACCATGATGAGCTGCAAGTGAACATATGCTATGAACAATAGTCATTCCTAATGTAGGAGCAAAGGTCTCATCAAAATCAATTCCCCTTTCTTGAGCATAACGTTTTTCAACAAGCCTAGCCTTACTAGTCAATAGTTACATCATGCTTACACTTCAGGTTGTATACCCACTTAGTGCCAATGGCCTTCTTTCTAGGTGGCAAGTCACATAAAGAGAAGGTACCATTTTTCATAATAGCATCATATTATGATTGCGTAGCAACCATCCAACTTTCAGAATTTTGTGCTTCATCAAATGAAACAAGCTCATTCTTATTTAAGGACTACAGGCAGCCATAACATTAGGGCCAAAAATGGAAAAAAAAAGGTTCATGTAAGGATTTAAATAAGTTTGCTTAATGTGGATTAATATTGTCAAATCGTTTCAAAAAATGCCATGCTGGTTCATTTAAAACGTATCTTATGCAAATATATTAGTTTTGTAAGAGAGAGAAAGTTCATGTGATAATCATGAAAAGTGATATGCCTCAAAGTTTGTGCTCATCGAGCGTTCATTAAATTTAAAGTTTCCCTCTTGTTCTTCGACTTATATAATGTGTGTTTAGGATGTTTTGAACATTTTTACACTACTCTCCATAGCAGACATGCTTCTCTCTTTCTCGTGAATCTGAACAATTTTGTCATGGAGAACCTCAATCCGAGCATTCTCAGTGAACTTTCATCCAGCCAAAGTCTATGTGATGAGTTCCATATCAACATTGCAATAAATCAAGAGTATGCAAGAACAAGAAAGGTATTAGGAAGACCTGGTCAATGTTATCAAGTCGATGGATTGCACAAAAAAGGCAAAAAACATATCGACATATGGGCAGATGGAGCTGTTTATCCGATTGATCCACAAACTGGAAGATATCCACGTTTTCATAATCTTCATGATCATATTAGATTTGTAGGAGATGGTGATGATGGTTTATGTGGCTATTGTTCAAAGCTCTATGAGATTTCAAAGAACTATATGCAACACATAAACTATCTGCAAAATGTACTACATCAGAGAAACTTACATCAAAGGGATCTTAAAAAAAGCTATCGCATTTGTCTTCTCAGTTAGAAGCTTTCAAAAAAATGAAATAAACTCCTATAGGATTGAGAATGTAGTCAAAACGAGTAAAACTTTTTTTAGATTCGACTAAAAAATCTAGGCAAAGGAAAATGAGGATGAAAATTGTAAGAGATCATGTAACAAATGTGCTAGTTTTAAACATGTTGAGCAGTTTTAAGGGTGCTCATTTTTGTAATGAAATTATGATTCAGAATGACGTTTTAAAACTATTGAAACTAAATGAAAGTATATGCTTGAAATGGTTTATTTTTCAAAAACTCATGAAAATAATGAATTTTTTGGTAGAATCATCTCAAATTCAAGAGGTTTGTGATGGAGTTGGAGTGAGTAGAAAGGGTTATAGAGAAATTTCAAAAGTTTGGTGTGAATTTCTTAAATTTAATAAACTAAAACACTTTGGATTGTCTAGACCTTATTACGTAGGAAAGTATCAGCTCTACTTGAATAAGAGTATCACATTTATATTTTGTGACTATAAACACATTCACGATAACATGCCTTATGAGGTAGGAAAACAAACTTTACATTTCACTTACAATGTGTTTAACAATATATGGATAAATATAATAAGACTTTAGACAAACATGGTTCAGTTCTATGATATAGAAGAACATGAATGTTCTGGCCTTTTGAAGTTTGTTATAAAACTTGATGAAGCTAAAATTAAAAAGCATCAAAAGATGGAGAGAATCAATATTGCACTAATGAATAGAGCTTTGGACTATAGCCTTGGAAAACTAGGTACTCCATCTCTCAAAGTACAATAAAAAATGGAGTTATTGTGGGTTGGGTGTGTTCAAGTTCCATTTGAGAATCATAAAAGACTTAAGTGGTAATTCTTACAGACAAAAATTCCAAATGCTATCCAAAGGTATCACTCAGGAGAATTGTTGAATGTGAACCACTATGGAAGCTTAAAATTGAGTGATATTTGAGTGGAGACTTAAATATTGATATATTTAGGTAGTGATGTGTGTGAACACTCTAGGACCGTCGGGGCACTTTTTTCCCTCTTTAGGATGTTTTTTTTCCTCCGGCTTGTATATACGCCTATTGCCCTAGTGAGCTACTTATCTTTGTACATTCTCTAGTAATACAATCAATATTGTGTGTTGTGCTCCAAGCTTCTTCTTCTTCCTTGTGTTGTTCGCGTGCTTCTACAGACGTCTAACTCCAACAATGGGTATCAGAGCAGGTCGTCCCTTCATCTAGGGCACCGTTGTCGTCGAGATTTTCTCTCCTCTCTCACTTGTGAAGGCCTAAAAAAAACATATTTGGTGAAGGTAGCCGGAATTCCCCAAGAAGTCTAGGATGCATCAAGGATGTCAAAGGAAGCTCACATACAAAGTTTCAAAGAAATCTAGAAAGTCCATGGAGCGGTCAAAGATGGTCAAAGTTAGCAAATTCGCACAAAAATTTCATTGTCACCAAATTAGATGAAAATTCATATACTTGTAAAGATTGTCAAAGGCATTCTATAGCCCAAATTTCAGCAGAAATCGATTTTTTAGCACATTGATATGTTATGTTCATTTCGTAAAAATGTAATTTTTCTAGTTTGACCCTACAAATTCTTGTATAGAAATTTATGTTAGCCATATGGTTTGGCATCTATAAAGACCATATGTGGCTACATATTTGTACAAAGTTTCAAGGCTATCAGAGCTTCCTAGAGACCTTAATGCCACCTTGCAAGCTTCCAAATGTAGACAAACTTGTACAAGGAAGATTCAGATGGAAGTTTTTTTTGCATATTCCTGAAGGAGTTCTTTGGAAACATAGTCCTACAAAGTTTCATCTTCAGCAAAGCCTATTTGGAGGGTCAAAGAGCACAAAGTCCAGTTTTCAGGATCACTGCAGTTTTCTAGTTTAAGAAAATTGAAGGGTTGAAGGGCTACCACATGGCGAAAGTTGATTGAGCCATGTTGTACAATCAAGATGAGCTCATATTCAAGGGTGGAGATGCACTTATGCTTAAAGCAAGGAGGATCCACGAGTTTTTCCATAAAAGAAGACTTTTTTGACAATCAAAGATCAATAATGCAGCTTTTCTCCAAAAATAGTGGCTTATTTTATCCAAACTGATGTCGACACTGATCCGACGGTCTAGATCAACCCCAGATCCAATGGTGGAGAATGAAGGCGCCTAAATTTCACTCCTTTACACTAGATTTGATAGAAAGAACAATTCCAAGCCATTGATTTGATTAATCAATTGGTTGTAATCGAAAGTAGTGATCCTAGAGTTGAGAGTTGATTTCTCTAGATCCAAGGACCCAAATTTATTCAAAAAACTATATAAACCCCCCTCCAAACTCCTAGAGCATCATTGTTAGGCATCCATAGGGCTCATGCTAGCTTACGGTTTCCTTGAGACGATCACCCTCCATTGAGCGATTGAGGATCCAAGGTGGGCTAGTATGAGTATAGTACCTAGTTTCAAATTTAAGTTAGAACTCCAATCTAGGATAGGCTCTTGAAACCAACATCTCTATCTTGACTCACCCTCGGTGGAGCATGTGAGTGAGTTAGAGCTGGTTTTAATGAGTCTTAGACTTCTTTAGTTAGATGTTACGAGCTTAGACATACATAGGGTCAATGAAGTGGAACTCACCTTCTTACGTATGACATTCGATTGAACTGTCATGGTTTGAAGGTCAGAACCGCCTTTGATCAGTAGAATGCTTAGCTTGACGTACCACGACGATCTTATATATGTAACTTAATTCAAATCCTTTTAATTTATGTCACTTGTCACTTGTCTCTTCTCTCTTGTCTCTCAGTTTCTTAAGTATTCTTACATGTCTTCTATTTTCTTCTATGTGTGAGAAGGCTCCGCAGGATTACGTTGAACCAGTGAGGATGTTTCAATGAGCTGGTGATTAAACTCTATCATCATAATTCACTTGCATGCATATAATCCATACATACCCATACATATTGATTAGTTTTTGAAAGTGTATAAGAAGCTCCAATATTGGACCATTCTTCCTTTCGAAACTAATTTATGTGTAAGGATTCCATCTATTCTCGTCATGCATACATATCATCCAAAGAAGACTATGCATATGGATTGGAATTAGGAAGTGTTTAAGAAGGTCCTTCAATGGACCATTCTTCCTTCCAAATTTGATTCGTGTGTATGGTTCTCTTTCATTCTTATCATTCATGTTCATCAATCTAACTTGCACTCCTACATTCCCATTCCCATAATCATTTCAATATCTCTCTCTTCTCCATACTCAACATTAATTTCGCTTTCACATCCTTAAACCTTCCAACATTCATTAGCTTCATACACCCTGTGTGTGCCACGACCGGACCCGATCCACCCGGATTGCAATCACCTCCACATTTGAACCCAACGTCAAATGCTTTGTGGCATTTGCTGCTGATCTTGTTGGGAGGTTGTGATCCATATCCTTTGTTTCATATTTTTCATCCTCATCATATCATCATCATCAGTCTTGAGTGTTGCACTGGATTTCTCACAGTATCGTGCACATCTTCATTGTGAAGTAAACGCATTTGTGAGAGATCATGCATCACTTGCTTATTCACATAAGATGGAGGAAGGATTCAAATCTCTTATTGTTGAGAAACAAGGCCAAAGAATAGTCTCTTCTATGTTGAGAGAGAAGGGAAAATTCAATGGCATCAACATCACAAGCTACTTAGATTTGTTTGAAGAGCAAGCTATGATTTTTGTTCCCGAAGATCTTTTGATATCATTCTTTGAATGAATTGTTGATAGCTCTATCATAAACCGTGTCACTCAATATGATAGTCTTCCTTGGAGTGATTTTAGAAAGGAGATGCTCAAAGAATTCTATCTTGAAGATTATAGCCAATATAATCGGGATGGATTCTTACAATGGGTCGATTCACCAAAGCCTAGTAGCTCTATTACTCACTTACAAAATGAGTATATTAGACGCTATGAACAACTTCTTGATGAGGATAAGATAACTTTGGAACCTGATCTTGTGATCAATTTTCTTAAGCTTCTTCATCCTAAAACTCGTAGGGAAGTTGAACGGCAATTAGAAGAACCGGATAAGCAATATGGTCTTACTGACAATTGGCAAAAAGTGCGTAAAGTACTAGAGGCTGTAGCCCATAGACATCAAAGACAATCCATGCTTTATGAGCAAACTAGTCTTCCTCAAGCTAGCCTTCCACAAATTAAGGAGCAACTTAGAGAACAATCCCATGCTATGAATTTTGACTCTACTCCTATTCCACAAATGATGGAGCCTACTCAAGGTTTTAAAGTAGAGCCAAATAAAAGTGTAGTTGAACAATCTCAAGTGGAAATTCTCACTAAGCAAATGGAAAGTCTTATTGCTACACAATGCAATTTGGCCAAGACTATAGATGCTTTACAATCTAATTACACCAAAACTTTCCAAAATCAAATGAGCCCAATGTCTTTTCAAGAGCCTAATCAACATGTTATAGCTACCAATCAAAATTCACAAGTAGCTCCTACTCAAGCATATCAAGTTCCTCCAATGCATAATCCTTCAATGCAAAATCCTCATCCTCATGTGCAAAATCCTCAAATGTATCAAAACATGTATCCTCAAGCTTCACAAATAGCTTTTCAAAATCCTCAAAATCAAAATTTTCAAAATCATCAACCGTATAATATGGAAGCTCCTCTTGCACCTCAAGTACCACGTTGCTCCCCAAGCTCCTCAAATACATCAATTGCCTTATCAAAATCCTAATTATTGTGTTCAAGCAATACCTTATCAACAAAATCCTCAATTTCAAAATTTCCCACCACAAGTTAATCAAAATCCTCAAAATCAAAATGGTTTTGTGTGTGGCCCTCCTAGGTATCCTTGGTGTGATTCGTTAGAGCACTTTTTGAGAGATTGTGAATTATTGAAGGCTGCTAAGGAGCAACGACCAATAATAGACATAGACAAGAAAATCTGTGACTATCGATCTAGGCTACCTTTGCAAGGAAATTATGGTAAGGGAGGAATGAAAAAACACTATAAAAATATAACCATAACGGATGTAGGAACTAGAGGAGTGAAACTAGAAGCTCTTGATGAACAAGTGGAATCAAGTAAACCCACAAAGGAAGGTGATTTTTCCATAGAGGCTTTAGTAAGAGCACAAGATGAGATTAGGAGAATAACGGCTTGGGAATCACCAATAGAAGATCAATCTCTTATTTCTCACATATCCAATGTAGAAGAAAAACGAAAAAGAGATGAAGCTGAGCCTAGTGAAAGAAGAGTGACGCGAAAACAAACCTCAGAGGGAATAGAAACAATCATAGAGCAAGGAGAAACATCACAATCTAAAGATAAAAAACAAGAATCACAACCCAATGAACAAAAACAAGAGGAGAAACAAAAAGGGAAGAAGACAAAGCAAAGAAAAATAGAACCAAAGCTTTTAGATAAACAAGAACAATCGAAACAAACTGAAGAACAAACACGAGAACATGAACAAAAACAAGATCCTGAGCAAAAACAAAAGAAACCAAAGAGAAAACCTAAAGCCATCTTGATTTCAGAAATTGAGAGAAAAATAGATCCTATGGAGATTTTAGATGACATTTTGCATAAGAGTCAAGTGACTATGTCTTTAGAACGAGTTTTCTCTATTGCAAAGCCTGTTTTTAAAGATAACTTTATCGGACTAATTAAAAGGAAGAGGTTTCCACTTAATCTAGATACTGAGATGCAAGATTCTCTAGATCAAGATCAAGCTATGAATGAAGCCTTAAACTTTGATGAATCTGATGAAGAGGACTTTAATGATGATAAAGTAAATGTTAATAAAAATTTCTTAGGACCTATTCAACCTGACCATGAAAATCATGAAAACAATCCTGAAAGTCACTTTAAAAGAACATTTTGGTCTAGAGGTACATCAGAGATACATGTTAAAATAGGAAATGATAAGAACACTATCACTGTAAATGCATTAGTAGATTCCGGCTCCGAAATCAATGTGATTTCAAGAGAAGTCTATGATAAGTTTCGATGGCCCATAGACAAAGATTGTGGATGGCGTATGAGAACTGTAGATAATGGTGTAGGTACCCTGTATGGAGCTTGTGCTAGTGTGCCCATATCCATAGGAGGAATCACAGAAGAGTTTCACTTTTTAATTCCAGATAATTGCTCCTATGAAGTTCTCTTAGGTCAACCCTTTATTGTGAGAGTCGTATGGAAACTAAAGCCATGGATGATGGGTCTACCTATGCTAGATTTAAGTCTAAGGATGGAATGCAATCACTTCAAGTCATGACGGTAGGAGTGAATCATCCTAGGAATCGATTGTCAATTAGAAAGGAACCTATTGTTACTCATGGTCATGAGCATGCTTGTAGCGATTGTGCACCTCGATTCATGTTTGGAGCTACATATGATGAAAATTTTGGATAGAATCCATTGTTGAGTGGGACAACAGTGGATATTGGTTTGACATCTCGCAGCCAACCAACATGTACAATAGTTTGTCACTTTGTTTTCCACATTCTAGATTAGATTTTCTTCATAAGAGTCAATTGTCCAATTCTTTTATCTCAAAAACTCAAAAAAATTATAAAAACAACAAAATCATGGAACATGATGAGAACATTGAGCATGTGATTGAAACATCTCATTGTTTCTCTACATTGGAGGAGTTAGAGTTATGTCTTCAACAAAATTATAATTCCCATATTATTCTTCTTTCTTCCCTTGATGAGTATGCTCTAATCCAAGAGTATGTTCTCAATGTTGACAAGTGCTCAAAATTTAACCAAACACATGATGCCTTAGTTGAAACAAAGTACAAAACTGTAGACCAAAAAATCAAACCCATAGCTCAACCATTACCTCAAGGAAGTAATGAAAAAATTATTGATGTGAAAAATGATCCAACTCTTCGGGATAAGAAAAACATAGGACATACATTCACGGATGAGACAATCAAACAGGTAAAAATTGGTAGAGATGATGAATTTCTTTTGCCAGCAGAGAGAGATAAATTTGAGAGAGTCATATATAGCCATGGAAAAGCCTTTACTATGTATCCTCATGAGATTGGTTGTGTAGATCCTAAGCTAGTTGCACCCATGATAATCTTTACTATTCCACATATTCCATGGAATCTTCGTCCTATACCTATTCCAAAGGCTCACTTACCTGAGCTAATGAAACTACTTAAGGAGAAGATAAACATGAGAATTTTAGAGCCATCTTTTGCACCTTACTCAAACAGATGGTTCATTGTGCCTAAAAAGAATGGAAAACTACGTTTTATTCAAGATCTCCAACCTTTCAATAAAGTCACCATAAGGAATGTAGGAACAGGACCCATTGTAGATGAGTTTGCTAAATCATTTTCAGGACATTCTATCTAATTCAATGGATGATTTATATTTGGGATATGACCAATTCCAATTAGCAATTTAGTCGTGACATAACCACAATGAAAACTCCTTTAGGCTTACTGTGAATGTGTACTTTACCTCAAGGAGCGACTAATTATGTGGCTCATATGATGAGTGCTATGAATATGGTCTTACATGATTTTATCCCTCATATAACTATGCCATTCATTGATGATATTCCAATTAAAGGGAGTGAGGAACGTGTAAAGGACATTACTTTAGATTCATCTGGATGTTGTAAATTTGTTCTTGACCATATCTCTGATTGTGAAAGAATATTTCAACGATTTAAAGAGGTAGGTCTCACATTTTCCATAGAAAAATCTATTTTTGGTGTCAACGAGGTCCTTATTGTTGGATATTTATGTGGCCATTATGGTCGAAAGCCATACCCACAAAAAGTTGATGCCATAAGCAAGATTTCTGAAACATGTAACAACATGAGTGAGGTAGGCAGATTTCTTGGTGCTTGCATCTTTTATGTTATTTGGATCCCACACTTTGCTCATGTTGCTAATTGTCTCTATGGAGGAAGAAACAAAAATTTATTTGGACTGACAAACACACTCAAGCTATGCGTAAATTGAAGAAGTTATTGCTTGAAGCTCCCATCCTTAAGCGTGTAGACTATTCTGCTAACAAACCTATTATATTGACTGTTGATACTAGTCCTATTGGTATAGGTTGGGTCATAAGTCAAGATGATAGTGAAGGGAATAGATATGCACTTAGGTTTGGTACCAAAATTTTACATGAAACACAACAAAAATATCCACAGATCAAACGAGAACTATGGGGTATGGTAACAGCTTTGAAAACAGACAAAGAATATTTCATTGGTGCAAATATCAAAGTTGAGACTGATTGTTTGCCTCTCATTGGAATGATAGCCAATTGTTCATCTCCTGATATAGCCATGCTTAGATGGATGTCATATATTAAGTTCATAAATCCTGAGTTAGTTCATATTTTAGGTAAGTCAAATTCAGTTGCTGATATGTTATGGAGAGCTAGATTTGATGATCTTGAAAGTGATCTAATAAAGAATGTGAACTTAATTGACCATGTTCCACATATATATGATCAGTATGAGCAATTTCATGAGTCTGAGT
Source organism: Ceratopteris richardii (assembly GCA_020310875.1). Classification (NCBI taxonomy): domain Eukaryota; kingdom Viridiplantae; phylum Streptophyta; class Polypodiopsida; order Polypodiales; family Pteridaceae; genus Ceratopteris; species Ceratopteris richardii. The sequence goes on along the minus strand of CM035425.1, from coordinate 59,434,432 downwards.
ACGAAAATGAATGGAGAGACATAGGAAAGTATCTCAGTACACTACAACCATTACCTAACTGGACTACGAATAGATTCCGTAACATTAGGAAACGAGCTTATAACTTTTTCCTATGTAACGGTTATCTTTGGAGACATGCTAAGGGTAAGGTTAAGAATCCACAATGAGTCCTAGGAAAACGAGGGCTTCAATTGCAAGTAATGAAGCAAATGCATGAGACATTATGGGCAGGTCATAAAGGATTTTTTGGAATATATGAAAAAATTAGAAGTACCTATTATTGGCCTAGGATGTATGTTGACATTAGTAGCTATGTTTCTACATGTTCTACTTGTCAACTTCATTCATCAGTCAAACATAGAGATCCGTTGCATCCTACTTATCCACCTTGTATTCACTACAAGTGGGTAGTAAATCTTGTAACTATGCCTAAAGGTATTGACAAAATGCGTTACATTGTACTTGCAAGAGAAGGCTTAACTGATCATGTAGAGGGACGTGCACTACGATCTAAGACCACATCCAATGTTTGCAAATTCTTGCTTGAAGATGTCATAAGTCGCTTTGGGTACATAGAGAAAGTAGTTGCCGATCGTGGAGAGTTAAATGCGAGAGAAGCTAAAGAGTTCTTTGAACATCACGGTATTCATTTGTCTCTTACTACTACATATAATCCAGAGGCCAATGGTAAAATAGAGAGAGGGCATCCACCTATTGTGAAAGCCATATCTAAAGCATGTAATAGTGACATCAAACAATGGCCTAGATTCTTACCTTTTGCACTTTGGGCAGATAGAATGACATGCACACGTACTACTGGATATATGCCTGCTGAACTCATGTACTGTCAAAAACCATTGTTTCCAATTCAGTCTCATATTTTTGCATGGTCAAATTTGCCTTGGTCTGAAAACATGTCTACTGATGATTTTTTGAGTTTGCGCATTAAACAGTTAGAACAAGGTAAATTAAGACTTGATGATGCCGTTGAAAAATTAAGAGAATCTAGAATGAAGAACAAGCATTATTTTGATAAAACTCATCGATTGCGTCCTAAGCCAATTGAAGTAGGAGATTGGGTGCTCATTTATGATAGTACATTTGACTCTCAATATGATGCACGCAAAAAGCTCACTCAATGGTGGTTTGGGCCATACATTGTATCAAAAGTCAACAACAATGGTACGTATGCTCTTTGTGAATTAAATGGTGTTGCACTAAAAACTTTGATTGCAGGTAAAAGGATAAAGCTATTCAAGAAACGTGATAATGAGGAGTACATTTTGGATGATGACATTGAAGAAGATGACAACAATGAGGCCGATTCATAAACAAGAGTATCCATGTTATAAAAAAAATAATAACAAATAAAAGAAAAAAATAAAAAACATATAAAAATATCATTAAATTTTCAAGTTCATGTTGCTTTGTTTTTTTTCAAGTTCATTCTATTTTTTTTTTCCATGCTTGTTTCATGCATGTTTTTTTTTCAGTCTTTGCATTGCATTGCATATCCACATCACTTGAGTCAAAAAAGGGCAAATGATGATTTCTCTACTTGTGTAAAATTGTATCTTAAGTAGTAACTTATCTACTAGGAAATTGATTATGATCTAGGATTGTGGAAAGATAGGGCATGTAGATTTGGAGGTTTATTTTGGTGACATGACTTTCATATATAAACATCCATACGTATCCTGTATCGAAAGCATAGTTGTTGAAATCCTAGCTCCTGCTATTGCATGTTTCTACATCCTTAGTCCATCTCACAACACTTGTATCGGAGTTTAAACGATTGTTCTCCGTCATCAAAAACAGTTGTACCTTGTATCGAGGTTTAATTATTCCCCGTCATAAAAAAAAAGTTGCTACATATTACCAGGAAGTTTGCACTTTCTTCCACCCCAAAAAAGTGATCGTAACCATAAAGTTGCCGAATCATCATCATCATCAAAAAAAAAAAGAGAGAGCAAGCCAAAGGAGGATAAAGAGGCATAGTAGAATAAATCATGGGCTATATAGGCAGATTTATGCATTAGTAGAGTTTAGTTAGATTTCCTTGCATGTTATTAGAGAAAGAGCATATTCATATTTATGTAGGAAAGTAGTTGATCTAAAATAAGCTAAAGATGAAAGATGTCTCTTGAAAATCCTAAATCTTTGTTTATAATCGTATTTAAGGTAGATTGCTTTATGAAAAAGGTACAAATTTTTATTCAAGATGAGAGGAACAGATGCTTAAAACGACTCAATACATCCACTTCCACTTCATATTGATGCTTGTTTGTTTTCTTTCTTGTTGTCAATGTTGCTTATTCATTTGCATATATGTTGCCTATTTGTTCATGCATATTCATGTTGCCTGTTTCAATTCTTTCTTTCATGGAAATTTTGCTTCATGTCACGTTGCCTACTCATTCATAACAATGTTGCATGTTCATTTATAGAAATGTTACCTATTTATTTATGCATATTCATGTTGCCTGTTTTAATTTTTCCTTTCATACATATGTTGCTTGATATCATGTTGCCTTCTCATTCATGCATCTCATCAATCTTTCCTTCCTGTTGCCTATTTTCCTTTAAAAGAATATGATGCTTGAAACTTATGTTTTTTAGGAACACTAGAGTGGTGCTTCCGGAGGAACCGCAGGTTTAGTGGGGGCGAATGTCGTCAAGGTTTTCTCTCCTCTCTCACTTGTGAAGGCCCACATAAAACATATTTGGTGAAGGTAGCCGGAATTCCCCAAGAAGTCTAGGATGCATCAAGGATGTCAAAGTAAGCTCACATACAAAGTTTCAAAGAAATCAAGAAAGTCCATGGTAGCGGTCAAAGCTGGTCAAAGTTAGGAAATTAGGGCAAAAATTTCATTGTCACCAAATTAGATGAAAATTCATATACTTGTAAAGATTATCAAAGGCAGTCTATAGCCCAAATTTCAGCAGAAAATGGATTTTTTAGCACATTGATATGCTATGTTCATTTCGTAAAAATGTAATTTTTCTAGTTTGACCCTACAAATTCTTGTATAGAAATTTATGTTAACCATGTGGTTTGGCATGTATAAAGACCATATGTGACTACATATGTACAAAGTTTCAAGGCTATCAAAGCTTCCTAGAGACCTTAATGCCACCTTGCAAGCTTCCAAATGTAGACAAACTTGTACAAGGAAGATTCAGATGGAAGTTTTTTTTGCATATTCGTGAAGGAGTTCTTTGGAAACATAGTCCTACAAAGTTTCATCTTCATCAAAGCCTATTTGGAGGGTCAAAGAGCACAAAGTCCAGTTTTCAGGATCACCGCAGTTTTCTTGTTTAAGCAAATTGAAGGGTTGAACGGCTACCACATGGCGAAAGCTGATTGAGCCATGTTGTACGATCAAGATGAGCTCATATTCAAGGGTGGAGATGCACTTATGCTTAAAGCAAGGAGGATCCACGAGTTTATCCATAAAAGAAGACTTTTTTGACAATCAAAGATCAATAATGCAGCTTTTCTCCAAAAATAGTGGCTTATCTTATCCAAACTAATGTCAGCATTGATCCGACGGTCCAGATCATCCCCAGATCCAATGGTGGAGAATGAAGGTGCCTAAATTTCACTCCTTTACACTAGATTTGATAGAAAGAACAATTCCAAGCCATTGATTTGATTAATCAATTGGTTGTAATTGAAAGTAGTGATCCTAAACACTGAGTCACAACAAAGGAGAACAAAGACATGTTCTCTATTCCTTTTTACCTAAAGACCATGATATCAAGCAATAAAGTGGGCATTTTACAATATCTAGAAAGCATCACTTGTTCTTGCTTGTAAATATTGTCACTAGAAGCTTGATCTCATATCCCAAGTAGTCAAGATAGATAAAATAAAATACTTGGTGCCATGAGAACTAGTTGTTCAGCATGATCAAGAATCCCACATCATGATCTTTGACAAGAGATTAGAGTTGAAGGTACAAGTAAGAGTTCGGGAAGCTCCTTCATTACATCTATAACCTCAACAAGCACAGATTATAGCTCATTAAAAGCTACTCGAAAATCAGAGTACATGTGTTGCAAAAATCGGAACATTTTAATAAGGCAATTAAGATCATCCCCTTTGTATAGTTAAGATCGTCATTGAATGTTGGGCCATATTCACAGAATATGAAATAAATTTCACAAAAGCATTCCAAAGAGAAGATTATAATCAACAAAATTATACTAAGAAACATTCACACATTCATCAGAGAAATGCTCAAGATAAATCAAGCTGAACACAAAGTGGAAGCAGAACTCGACATTATATTTCTATTAAAATGATGTTTTACATTTCATGTGTTTTACAAGAGTAATATGAATCTACAATAGAAGCTTATCATAGCTTTCCTCAGGCTCAAGCATAATAGGATCCTCTGGAACATTAGAACACATCTCCTGCCTCTCTTGCTCCAAGATTGGCTCTTCAAGGTCAGCCATGTCCCTCGGTTCATCTGCAAGTGGGGGAACAGACTCCCTTGAAGCCGGTTGGAATCTCTCCGTGTCTGCAATGTGCTTCCTTCCAACCTCTTGGTCTTCATCTAGGCATTCATTCAGCCCATTGATTCTCATTCTAATGAAGCTCACTTGAGCATCATCCTTCTCCACAACTATGCAGTGCCTGAACATCTTTAAGGAGCAAGCCAGAGTTGTTCCTGAAACAGCAGAAAACCACTTAGAGGCCAACCAACATGATGACTAATGAAAATTGTTAAAATTGAAATTACCTGTGCCCGAAAAAAGGTCTAGGACCCAGTCATCATCATTGGATAATAGTTGAAGCAATCTCATTATGAGCTTTTGTGGCTTCTGATAGGGGTTAACCAATGTCATGTCCCGAGCTACATGACGAAGTTTCTTGGTAACAGCTGGGAACATGAGCACATTTGAGATCCCATTCTCATTGCAATGCTCCCTGACTCTCCTTTTGCTTACTTCATCATAATAGCCAACTGTAAAATGCATTCAGTGGAGCTCACAAACCTATGCAAAGGAGTGTGATTGACGTTTGTCTTCACCCTGCCAACAAGAACTATAAGTGAGAGAGAGCATCATTAAAGCCATGGAGATAGAAAGAAGATTACTTACCACGTGAAGCACTCCACAGCATGACATCTTGCCTTCAGAGCAGTTGAAACAGAGAAAGACTGGTCTCTGCTATGGAAAATTACTATCCTCCAAAGATGAGACATAGTCAACTCTGCAAAATCAGTGACCATCTTCCGAATCTGAGGGTGTTGGAAGGGTTCATCGTCATTAACTGATCCCAACATCCTAAATCCATAGGGTATGTCTACTATGAGAAGGGAGAAATGCTTTCTAGGCACAACAAAACAAATGTTATTTACATCACTACAGAATACATTGTAATATACACGCCTAAGGGGTTCTAGGGGATTGGAGAAACATTTCAGATCAGGTTCATCATCAAAATCAATCTCCTTGGCTTTCAGTCTAGATTTCTCATGCCTTGCTCTTTGAATGTGAGCCAGGACTGCAGGGGGGCAATCATCTAGTAGCTCTACAGACTTACTTTTCTTTGGTTTTTGTAGAATAAAGTGGAAAGATAATTAAATGAGCTCTTCAATACAGCAAAAAAACATAAGGAATTGATGCATGGCATCCATTTCGTGTGTGGGTAGATGCTAGGCATCGACTTTCTACTGAAAGTCGATGCCTGGCATCGACTTTGGGACATAAGTCGATGCCTAGCATCGACTTATGCCACGAGGTCGATGCCAGGCATCGACTTATGTCCTAAAGTCGATGCCTAGCATCTACCCACACACGAAATGGATGCCATGCATCAATTCCTTATGTTTTTTTTGCTGTATTGAAGAGCTCATTTAATTATCTTTCCACTTTATTCTGCAAAAACCAAAGAAAAGTAAGTCTGCAGGGGGGCAATCATCTAGTAGCTCTACAGACTTACTTTTCTTTGGTTTTTGCAGAATAAAGTGGAAAGATAATTAAATGAGCTCTTCAATACAGCAAAAAAAACATAAGGAATTGATGCATGGCATCCATTTCGTGTGTGGGTAGATGCTAGGCATCGACTTTCTACTGAAAGTCGATGCCTGGCATCGACTTTGGGACATAAGTCGATGCCTAGCATCGACTTATGCCACGAGGTCGATGCCAGGCATCGACTTATGCCCCCAAGTCGATGCCAGGCATCGACTTATGCCCCCAAGTTGATGCCAGGCATCGACTTATGCCAGAAGGTCAATGCCAGGCATCGACTTTTGGTAGCAGGTCGATGCCAGGCATCGAATTTAGCAGTAAGTGGATGCGAGGCATCGAATTCCCACTAAAAGCTTGGCATCAAATTGGTTAGGTGAATCCAGGCATCTATACTAATAGCAAACGAGGCATGACCTCTGAAAGAGAACCTACCCAATCAAGAAACAAGATAAAATATTCTGATAAAGCTTTGTAGGATGATGTGGTTGGATAGTCTGCTTGGACCTCTGTCCAAGAAAAGAAACCCAGCCTCTTCATCATCACCTCCTAAATCTTCATGTATACTTTATGACTACAATCACAAAAATGAAAAAGAGACTAGGTTAGACCAGAAACATGGGAGGAGGGAAAAAGGATCTGAGAATAACATACATACTTATTGAGCTCAGTCACCATCTCCTCCAGGCTTAACTCCTTGGAGATTACCCTTGACAAAGTTGATATAATCAATGTATCATCCTTGATTCCTTGAAGGGCCCTCCATGGTGTCAGCTTCATGTCCTCAGGAGCCTCTTCAATTGAGAGGTCAACTTTCCTTCCCTTTCCCTTTAGATCAACCTGTGGGTCTGGCCTCGACTTCCGTTACTTCTGGCCCTTGACCTCCTTGTTCTCCCACATTGTGAAAATTTTATCCTGCAGATCCCAGATCTCACCTGTTCTGAATGCCAGTTGAAACCATGGATCATATTTCCTCAAAGCATCAGACTTTCTATTATCATCCAGTGCAATTCCAACCTCAATAAGGCATTGCTTTTGTAGATTGGGATGTATTCTTGCAGCTTCCTTCACGAGACAATCTTCTTATTCATGGTGGAAGAACCAAATTCTCTCTATGGAGGACATTTTTTGCATGTAGTCATTGTCATTGTCGTGATCCCAAGCAAGAAGCTTGGCTTCCTCAATTGTAAGACCAACATATATCTTGCAATCTCCATACCTAAAGAAGAATGTGGTAGGGTGCTCCTTCACTAGCTGTCTACGGGCCTCCGCAGAGTGTGAACCTCCAATCACATAATATGTATAATCCTCAAACAAACCCTCATTCAACTCCTCCACAGAGCTGCACTCATTCGGATCCACCATGACAAGGAATGGCACAACAGTAGCGTGAGGATTTATTTTCATTTTCTTCTTAAGATTTTGCACGTGCAAATTGTGTGGCTCCTTGATCTCAAGGGGCCTCCTCCCTGTGACTGGATCTATTGGTGGCCTATGGATGATATTGATTGGCAGGTGGAACAATTGCCCCTTCTTCACAACTTTTCTTCTAGCTATGTCCTCCCTCATCTTGTTCTGCTCAGTACCAAGAACACCCGAGGCAAGCTCTCCACCAAGTGCAACTATTATATCCTCAGAGCTAGAGCTTGAGTCAGAAGACTCCTCATATGCAATTCTCTTCTTTTTCTTCTCGAACTTTTTCTGCACGCTCTGCTTACCCCTTGCCTTTACAGGGGTTGTCATCTTCTGTTGTGATGGCATGATGTTGCCCTGGATCCATGGCATCAAGTCCTTGATAAGATTCAGTCAGTCCCTGCATATCTCTGCAAGCCCATCTGGAACACAACACTCTGGGCACAAGAAATCCATCTTGCATATAACATTTCTTAAACCTTTCGATGTCTCTACCAGGACAAGGAGGTTGTTAGAATCCTCATGCTCATAATCCAGTTTGTACACAAGGCCATACTGAAAACCCTGTGTTGTCGTGACCTTTCCTCTCCCATACACCCCTGTGAACACAAGAAGGACTGCATTCTTTTCTTCAACATACTGAAGGCACCACTCCAGGTTTGTCATGTCTCGTAGTGGATGATCTTTCCTTAAGACCTCTGCGTCCCTTCACCTATCCTTCCTAGTTGTATCATCCTCAGGAATTTTGATGCTACTTTGTCCACGAGAGGATATTCCAACCGGATTGCTGGCCTTCTCAGAGGATAAGGATGCTATACTTTTCTTTGGTTTTGCTTGGCGACCAATGCCTTTGTCACGTTGCTAATCAGCAGAGCTCATGGTCACTCTGAGCTTCTTGAAGGGCCTCTCACTCTTGGACTCAGCATCCCTGAAGGGGCTTAGAAATATCAGCTCATACATTATTGTGTTTTTCAAGGGTCCACGTTGATGCTAGGCATCGACTTTTAGGTGCAAGTCGATGCCAGGCATCGACTTTGTGTGCAAGTTGATGCCAGGCATCGACTTGAGGGTGCAAGTCGATTCCAGGCATTGACTTGAGGGTGTAAGTCAATGCCTGGCATCGACTTACACCCTCAAGTCGATGCCTCGCATCGACTTGCACCCTCAAGTTGATGCCGGGCATCGACTTGCGCACAAAGCCGATGCATGGCATCGATTCACACATAAAAGTCGATGCTTGACATCGACTTGCACCTAAAAGTCGATGCCTGGCATCCACTTTGCACCCTAAAGTCGATGCCTGGCATCCAATTTCAGGCCACATTCGATGCCAGGAATTGACCTTCCAGGTCGATGCCAGGAATTGACCTTCCAGGTCGATGCCAGGCATCGACTTGAGGGTGCAAGTCGATGCGAGGCATCGACTTGAGGGTACAACTCGATGCCAGGCATCGACTTGAGGGTGCAAATCGATGCCAGGCATCGACTTACACACAAAGTCGATGCCTGGCATCAACTTGCATCTAAAAGTTGATGTGTGGCATCGACTTACACCATTAGGTCGATGCCTGGCATCAAGTTGTACCCTCATTGGATCTATATTTTAGGAGCTAAGAAAAATAAAAACCTAGAAAGCATACTATTTACTCAAACATACAAAAGGAATTTTTTAGGAATCTTTATTTGTGGTATGATTTTGTCTACCTCTTGGTACTCTTGCCAACATTCTTCTTCTCCATGAGAGTTGCCTTGTTGGTATGCTGAGCTCTGTGCTCCATGGCTGTCTGTGCTCTATTGCTCTCTCTTGCTCGTTGATTTTGAAAATGAGAATGATCTCCTCCTTTGCTATTTATAGGCAATTGGGTAACTTGAACCAGAGACTAACTGGATCTAACTGAATGAATCAAGTTGCTAACTATATCTGTCAACTTATCTAACCAGGAAATACCACTCACACAAATAGGCTATTTCACCTCGACTTTAATGACATATTCATAGAACCTTGCAACTATTTATATACATTTGCATGGAATTTACACTTCAATGGCAAGAGTATGGTATGTACATGAGGAAGTCTAATCTCATGTATAAATTGTTTCTTAGAATCTCTTGCTTGGGAAAAAATCAAGTCTAAGTTGTGTTGAATATGGGAGATTAATGACATCTTTATAGTGTTATTCTTCTCACTTCAGTTCATATTCACACTTATCTTGTAACACATTGTGGAAAAGGAAAATCAATGTATGAATAAACGTTCAACAAAGAACTTTGGGGTAATTTCGACAAAATAGGTTGGTAATTTCAACAAAATAGCTTGGTAATTTCAAACGTCACTCATTGTCTTTGCATCCAACGTTCAAAAAAATTGTAGATTCAAAATTCATTTGAAAATCTTTTGTAACAAGCATATACTTAATTCTTACATATAATTCTTACATATACTTTCCCATATACTTCTCACATATACTTTTCTGTGTACCTTTTTTACACATAATTCTTTTTTAATATACTTTCATCTACCTCTTTGAGATCTAGCCAAGACCACAATAAAACCTAATCCTTGAAATCTTAACCAAAGATAAAATTTCTTTTTGTATAGTCTTCAATGGCACTACTCCAAACAGTTTTAATATCTAATCAAGTTCGAACTCAACTTGGATATATTTTGATTCATTCATAATGCTAAGACTCAGTGACTCATATCTAGTTAGAAATCAACTATGTATCTCATCTTTCAAAAGTGAATTAAATCTTTGGTTCCCTTATTAGTGTATATTTGAGTAATTAAGTAATTTGATGTTTAATGTAATTTAATGTACTTTAATGAACTTTTGATTTCATATCTTCTTGATGTGACATTTGATGTGACATCTTCACTTGATCTCAGATTTCTACTTATTTAAAAAGGTCATTCATCTTCAGTCTTCTGTGAACTGAGTGAAGATGAGCTCAATCTTTTCTGTGGATGCTTGGGCATCAGCTTCCTCTGGTCATATTGATACAGTTTCGGATTCATTGTTCTCACCTGACCCTTTCCACAGAAGTGATGATCCCTATGGTTTAGAACGTGCTGATGATTCTATGTTTTTTGATGAGTCATTTAAGTTATCCAATTCATAGTGCAATGCTGCTCAACCAAATGCACCTCTTGATCTCCCATCTGATCCAACCATTGATCTCCCTTCTGACTCAAGTGCATGTGGAGCAACGAAAAAGCAAAGCAAGCTCAATCTACGATTTAAAAGAAGGCCTCGTGAAGTAAGTCAAAAAAGATTTAAATTTCTTACTTCAGATAGACAGATTGCATTGGATATTGTGAAGCATTGTTTTGGTTTGAAATGTTTGTACAATTTAGGAATGAAGAAACTAAAGCACCTAAGAGAAAAACTCCTCCATTTAGATAGTGAAAGGCAGGATATATACCTTGTTTCTCACATGCAAATGATTGAGGATAACATGTCAGTAACACGTGTTGCTTTTGAATATTTCTTTAGTCAAGGGATGCGATGTTGTAGGGCTGCATTTACAATTGAAATGGGTGTGGGAAATTTTAGAATACATAGGGTTCAACAGGGGCTTTTGAATGGGGATCTCATTTTGGATATGTTCCATGTTGGGACCAAAGGATCTGTTGGACGTCATGCAATGAATTGGATGATGAACTATTTTAGATTGCATTGTGAGATTATGCATACAATTGGAAGGTTGCACTTGTCAGATAACTTAACTCGTTGAGAGGTATTTCAAATATATAGAGAAGACATGGAAAATAGAAATGAGAAGTATGTGTTGTATCGTCACTTTACTCGATTATGGAAGGAAGAGTTTAACAATGTGTCTATTCCTCGTAAAGTTAGAATGGGTGAATGTTCAATTTGCACCACTTTGAAAAACATGGCAAAGGGGGCTACAACACCAGAGGAAAAGAATAATTTTAAAAACCTTCTTAACAACCATCGTGAGAGTCAAGGTTTAGAGAGAAAGAAAGCAATTCATCATCAAAGTAAAGCTCTCAGAAATCGGAAGCGTTATATGTGTTTGTTGATAGATGGTATGGATAAAAAAAAACTTGTTTGCCACATTTTTATCGCATCCCTAAGGACATTGGAGATGAAGTCCTTGTGCAAATGCATTTGGTTGGTGCTTTGGTATACAATGGAACTGTAATGTCCAAGCTTTTCTTCACATATCCGAATGTGCATAATGATCCAAACCTTACAGTTACTGTCATTCATCGTGTTTTGCAATCATGGAAGGGTCTTTTGCCACCAACTCTATATTTGCAACTTGATAATACTGCAAGAGAGAATAAAAATTCTACACTCTTTGGATATTTAAGCATGCTTGTTGAAAAACAGGTATTTCAGAAGGTTAAGGTAAATTTCCTTCTGGTTGGCCACACTCATGATCACATTGATCAAATGTTCAATACTTTCTCTAAGAAGTTGGCACGTAACAATGCTTTTTACTCTTCCGATTTTATCTGAGCTGATTTCAGAAGCATAAACTCCAAAACTAGAAGTTCAACACCTCACAAAGATTTATAACTTTAAGCACTTTTGCTCAATGGGCCTTGATAACAATGCTAAGGTTTTGCCTTCATTGCACAATATTAGTTTCAACCATGTATTCTTGATGAGGAGGGTTGATGAAATAACCCTTTTATTTGCAAAGCAATATTCATCTTCTCCTGGGTGGGAGCCTAAAGAGGCGTGCAGATTCTTATTGCAGGTGCCTAATTTGTCTACAGTGTATGGTGCAGAACAATCATCATATGAAGATAAAAACAATACAGAAAGATGTGGAACAAAATTTCACTATATAAGAGAGTGTTCCCATAATCATTTCAACATCTCTCTCTTCTCCATACTCAACATTAATTTCGCTTTCACGTCCTTAAACCTTCCAACATTCATTAGCTTCATACACCCTGTGTGTGCCACGACTGGACCCGATCCACCCGGATTGCGATCACCTCCACACCATCGACACTCCTCGGGTTGCAGTCTCAGAATCGAACAATTTTTTGTGAGAATACTCAGCATGTTTTTGAGATCAAAAGAGCTTCGCTTTGTGGTGCCGAAATTGCGATGTGAGCTCGTTTTGGCCTCTGAATGCACTATCGCAGCACTTGTGCAGGCTATTTCATCTTTTTGTGCCAAAGGTATATACCAATTTCTGTTCGCGAGTATAAGCATCTCGAAGTCTCCAACAGGTCTAGCGGAATTTGTCTACTCAATTCTATTCAACTTTTTGAGATACAGTCAATTTTCTACATCAAGGTATTTTAGTCATCAGCCATGGCTGAAAGCAATGATGTATTCCATTGTTGGCTGTTGAGGATAAGTTGGATGGTACCAACTACCCGTTATGGGCTTATATGATGCGACATGTGTTGGTTGCAAAAGGACTGTGGAACATTGTGCAGGGTGTCGAAAAACATCCTATCACACATGCAACTATTACAATTGCAGGTACTAAAGCTGATGTAGAAGGTGTCGAAGATGATGATATTCTGCATATTCCTATTCATGTTGCGATTTCTGCTGCACCTACTACAGAGCAAATTGGTTGGGATGGCAGAGATGCCCGGGCACATGCATTGATAGCTTTGTCTGTCAAACATGCCATTATTCCTCACATTCGCTCTTGCAGAACAACTAAGGATGCTTGGGATAGACAAACCATATTATACCAAGCTAGGAATGAGGCTCGTGTTGCTTACCTCCGAAAATAGTTGGAGAGTGAGCATATGAATGAAGGTGATTCTATGGACAATTTCCTAACAAAGATCAAAGACTTGAAGGAGTTCCAGATCAAGCTTTCCTAGCTAGTCAGAAGGGCAAAGGAAAATGGAGCTCTCAACTAGTAAGCAAAAATCTGCCAATTTTGCATATTTGAAGAAGGAAGATAAAGATGAGAAGAAATCAGAAAAGCAGAAATTGTTTTGTAATTATTGTAAAGGGAACAATCATATCATAAAGAACTGTTCAAAACTGGTTGCTAAAGAGGCAAAGAAGAAAGAGGCTAGAATGGTTGTTGTAGAGGCCTCTACACCAAAAACAAAGTTTGCTAATCTAGCAGGAAGAAGAATGGGCGTTTACTACTGTCTGCAGTTTTGAACCATCTTCTCATGAGCAGTGCATGTCTGTAGTAGACTCAGATGTTTGGTATTTTGACAGTGGGGAACCAAACATATTACCTCACAATGCAGTTTCTTCTCTTCACTCGAGGCTGCCCCTACAGGAAATACTATTACATGTGCCAACAACTCCTCTTATCCTGTTATGGGAGTTGGTAAGATCATTTTGACTACTACTGATGGTAGTTCTTTCACTTTGTCAGATGCTTCATTTGTGCCAGGGATCAAGAAGAACCTATTATCAGTTTTTGCATTAGCCAAGATTGTCTTGGTTGTGAAATTTGTTGATGACAGGTGTATAGTTCATGATTTGTCAAATGGCGATGTGATTATTGCTTCTGGCATTTTATGTCGTGGGCTGTATAAGCTCATAGACTATGAAACATCTGTAAATCATTTGGCATGTGCAGTAAATGATTCTCAGGCTATCTTAGATGCAAAGCTTTGGCATGCACGCTTTGGTCTTCTGAAGTTTGCTACTTTGCTACGCCTACATAAATCTGAAATGGTGTCCTCTTTGCCCAAACTTAAGGCACCTCAAAAACATGTTTGTGAAGGTTGTATTTTGGGCAAAATGGAGCATTCGTCCTTTCCAAAGGATGGTTTAGTTCGGGCTACTCAGAAATTGTAGCTTGTACATAGTAATGTCTTTGGTCCTCTACAGACACCTTCTTTTGGATATTATCTTTACTTTGTAACTTTCATCGATGATTTTTTCATGCATGCATGGGTATATCCATTGAACGAAAAGTCCAAAGTGTTCATGTGCTTCAAATAGTTTGGTTTTGGCTGAAAATCTGTCACCATGTAAAATGGCCATCTCCATTCTAATCGAGGGGGCAAATATATGTCTTCTGATTTTAATACATTTCTGGCTGAACGTGGGATAAAACAATAGTGTATAGTGCCATATACACCTCAAAAAAATGGAGTTGCTGAACGAAAGAACATGTCACTCATGGAGATGGCGAGGTGTATGGTCAAGAGTCAGACTTTACCACATAGTTCTGGCTTGAGGGTATCATGTGTGCAGCATATGTACTGAATGGGTATCCCACTAAAGCGCTATAATCTATCACTCCATATGAGGCTTGGCATGACCGCAAGCCATCTGTTGCTCATCTGCGTGTTTCTCATTGTTTGGCATATGCATAAGTGCATGAACAACATCGCAGAAAATCGGATGATAAAGCAGTAAAATGTATTTTTGTTGTGTTCAATTCTGAAAGTAAAGGCTATCGTTTGTATCATCCAGAGACTAAACACATTCTGGTTAGCCGTGATGTTGTTGTTGTGGAAGATGCTGTTCAACCATTGATTTCATGTACTAAGGAGACATATGTTAGCTACAAAGACATGTATGATACTTTGTTGCCTTTTTTTTACAGGTGGATAGTCTAGTGCTGGTCCTAATGAGGCACAGCCTTTGCAGGTTTTATGTGATGATGCAGGTAATTCCATTTCTGATGCAGATGTACATAATGCACTTATTGATGAGAGAGCTGATATTGAGCAGGCAAGAACTACACCAAAATGGCTGGTGCAGACCTTGCGTGAAAGCAAATTAGATGCACCTCTGTCATATCGTACTCGATCAGGCTCTCATAGTGCCTCTTTTGCATCGGATTGCTATGCTATGGCTGCATCTAGTCTCTATGATGATAGTGAGACTGTTTCGTTTGATGAAGCACAAAATTCTAAAACTTGGATGGCTACTATGCAATCTGAATATCATGCTGTAATGAAAAATGGTACATGCTCTTTATGTGACTTGCCTCCTGGCAAGAAGGCCATTGGCACTAAGTGGGTATACAAGCTGAAGTGTAAACCTCATGGTACAGTTGACAGGTATAAGGCTAGGCTTGTTGCAAAGGGTTATGCGTAGGAAAGAGGCATTGATTTTGATGAAACCTTTGCACCTACATGTTGTATGACTACTGTTCGGAGCATTTGTGCACTTGCAGCCCATCATGGTTGGAATGTACATCACTTGGACATTAAAACTGCATTTCTGAAAAATGACTTGCATGAAGAAGTGTATGTTTTTAAGCCCCGTGGCTTTGTGCAGAAAGGGCTTGAAAACTAGGTGTGCAGGTCAAAGAAGGCATTATATGGTTTAAAGCAAGCACCACGTGCTTGGTATGAGAGGATACATGCCTATTTGGTCGCACATGGTTTTGAGAACAATCCAACTAAAAGCACCTTATATGTTAAGCATGCTAATGATGTGCTTCTAATCATTGTTTTCTATGTTGACGACATGCTGCACACTAGTCCTATTGAGAAGCACATTGCTGATTTTAAGGCTGATTTGCATGCCTCATTTGAGATGTCTGATTTCGAGCATTTGCATCACTATTTGGGCATTCAATTTATGCAAGTTGATGGTGAAATGGCTTTGTGTCAAACGAAATATATTGACACATTATTGCAGCGTTTTGGCCTTGAAGACTGTAAGCCTATTGCCACTCCTATGGAGACAAGTTTATGATTGAGTCTTCATGATGCTGGAGATGCATTTGATGCTGTCCTCTATCACTAGGCTGTTGAATGCCTGATATACTTATGCATTACTAGGCTAGATATTCAGTTTGTTGTCTTACAGATGAGCAAGTTTATGCATTATCCACGTGTCAAGCATTGACAGGTGGTTAAGCGCATCTTTTGATAATTGAGTGGTACTCGGCTACTTGGATTGCTTTATCCCAAGGAGGGATCACTACTGCCAGATTTGCATGCTTTCTCTGACTTAGACTAGGCAGGTTGCTATGACACTCGTGTGTCCACTAGTGGCTTTTGCTTCATGCTTGGTAGCTCATGTATATCTTGGTTGAGCAAGAAGCAGCGTATTGTGGCCACTTCCAGTTGTGAGGCTGAGTATAGGGTAGATTTCATAGCTACTGTTGAGTGTGTGTGTGACTCAGACGCCTTCTGGTTGATTTCGATGTTGGTCAATCTTCTCCCACCACCATCTTCACTGAGAGTCAGAGTGCATTGGCAGTTGCGAGGAACCTTGTGTTCCATGCTCACACTAAGCACATTGAGGTGCATTATCATTATGTTAGGGAAAGTTTCTCTACTAGGGAGATCAGCTTGGCATATGTGCCCACGGAGGAGAACGTTGCAGACCTTTTCATGAACGCTCTGCGTGGGGAGAAGTTTGAAGCTTTCCGCAAAGCTTTGGGCTTACTTCCTTTTGTGGAGTGATTTGCACATAGCTTGGCACTTTATTATACATCAGTGCCAGCTACTTGTTCACTGCATAACTGCCAGGGGGTTTTGTTGATATATTTAGGTAGTGATGTGTGTGAACACTCTAGGACTGTCGGGGCACTTTTTTCCCTCTTTACGAGGTTTCTTTTTCCCCCGGCTTGTATATATGCCTATTGCCCTAATGGGCTACTTATCTTTTTACATTCTCTAGTAATACATTCAGTATTGTGTGTTGTGCTCCAAGCTTCTTCTTCTTCCTTGTGTTGTTTGCATGCTTCTGTAGACTTCTAACTCCAACATTAAAGACTCTAAAATGCATGTTTGGTATAAGCGGAGGTGCAAATTGCTAGAACTAAGGCAAAGGAAGCTCCGTCCAGACAAAATGTTAATCTACATAATTCCTCCTCTTCTGCCATGATTTGGGATCCCATACTTCCAATAAAATTCATTTATGTACACATGTGTACACTGCATGCAGAGTTAAGGATCATTGACAAGTTGGTCCGACTTAACTTGGATTATGCATATTACATCAAGCCTACAACTCTTGCAGATGAATGCATAAAAAAATGTGAATCTCTTCTTTCAAAAATGGGATTTCATGGTGGTTATGTTCATCTTAGAAAAGATCCAAAGCTTTCACAAAGTACAAGTGATGTATTACAAGATGTGTCAATGGGAGGTGCAAAAGCATGAAGATTCTTCAACAACACTGATGGAAAACAACTAAATGCAATGTGGAATTTTTGGAAACAACTTTACAAGTCTACGACAAATGTAAAAAGCAATCCAAAAATAGCAAAAAATAGAATGGAGGCTCGGTTCTACTTGGCGTGTTTTGAAATAAACATCACATGATAATTTTCTTTATGTTTTTATAGCATATTCTTCATCTGCATGGTCCATTCTTTGCAGAAAAGGAAACACCTGCTAAGGCATGGAAAAATCTCATTATCAAAAAAGAACAAGCTTGTTCAAATGCACAAGAAAAGGAGAAAGAGTGACAAAAAGTAATGGTTTCAAAGAGCCTTTTGATTGGTTCTTTAGAAGACAATTACAAAGGTGCACATGCGAGATATCATCACCACATAATCTATACGGATCATTTCAATAAGGACTATCTCTAGATGTCATTTCTTCGAGGACATATGGATTTAAAGAAGAGAATGAAATCTCATTCCAATTTGAAGCTATAATGTTTTGAATATCTTTTACAATTCTTCTAGCCAAGAAATACATATGGATGTCTATACAGTTTTTGAACTCATGAAATTTTTGAAATGAAATATTTATTCTTCTTTCAGTCTTTTGAATGAGCTTGACTCTAGAGAATCTCCTTTGTATCTAAGGTGTAGCCAGCAATACTTTGTACATGTGAGACCTCTGCAACCATTGCATAACTTGAATAACAAAAGAAATATCCAACTCAGGAAGCATTGAGCCCTGGGGCATAACCAAAAATATTGAATGGTGCGAAACATCCTATATGCACTAAAGGGAAGTGAGGAAATGACCATGTACTTTGAAAGAGACTTTAGAGAGAATAATGCAAAATCAAGGTCCTCACTATACTACTAATGTACAACACATAATAAATTTGGATTCAACTTTTGAAGATAGTGCATGACTGAATGTATATCCACTTTTGCTTTTCCTTTAGTCTCTATAGCTTCTCTTGTGCCCTTGCCCTTGCCAAGATAATTTTCCTCATCCAATATAGATAACTGGGGAAAAAATGACAAAGCAAGATCAGAAAGAGAAAAAAAACTTTGAATGACTCGGGACAAGATTGAAGTTGTAAGAAAAAATAATTGTTGAAATGGATGTAGGAGACGACCAATTCAAGCGACTAGGATCATCAGGAAAGCTTGGATGGGCCTAATTGCTTGAATTGGTTGTTCATAAAAATCATTACAAATATTCCATCAAGTTCCATAACATATTAATCATGAAATAGAGAAATCAATGAGATGAACGATCCAAGCCAATAGGCTCATGAGAAAGTCTCGGATGGGTTTAATTGCTTGAGTTAGTCCTCTCTTCCAAATGATTACAAACAGATGTTAGTTGGCTTAAATTACATAAGGGACAAGCTAAAAAAGCCATAAAAATGAAGAACTTTAGGCATGACCAATTCAAGAGAATAGGCTCATCAGAAATTGTTTGATGGGCCTAATCGCTTGAATTGGGCCTATCTCTTTGACTTTACTTTTTGAATATTTTTCAAGAGAAACATCTAGGGATGCCCCTTTTTCTTCATCATGTTCCTTTTCTTCATTCTTTCCAATTGAGATGTGATGAAGATAAATCAGAAACCCTATGCTCAAGGGCAATAAACAACAATTATTTTGATGTTCTGGGCAAAGTTCTATCCTGGCTAGCAAGGAGGAAATCTTCCTACATTTTCTAGTGATTCTGGCCGTATCCAAATAATCCTTCCCAAAAATGATTCGTTGGATACAAGCTTTGCAGATATGATAGTGTCTTGACCATTAACTATCCTAATGAAGGTCTCCGGCATTAATCCATAAGAAATGCTTTGTTTTTCTCCATAAGTGCTTCAAAATCAAAGGTGGGATTGAAGATTCTCATTGCATATCGAAAAGGAATCACCTTTAATCCCTCTTGAACCATAAAATCTAGAGGTTTCTGAGATGGAGAAACACTTAGAATCACATTCTTCTCTTGCATCTCAGTAGATGAGCGATACAAGCGAATAGAAGCAATCAACGAGGGTCAAACATGCATAATTGCTTGAATCACCTGTGTATAGTAGAGTGCTTGGATATGAAGGCAGAAATTTCTTGAAGTTTGAAAAATCAAAGAAGACCAAGGGAAATGAAAATTATAGGTAAAGAGAGAAAGAAATGGTCACATGACATGGACCAATGAACTTGTGACACATGGCAAAATTGAATTTAGAAATTTTAACGATCAAATGATATGGACCACTGAAAAGTTGACATGTGGAAATGTACGTTGGGATTTCCAATAGCTAGATGACATGGACCAATCAAATGTTTCCATGTGGCACTAATGGTCAACTCAACTTGGAGGCCTATTTAAGCTCCTCCCTTCATTTATCCCATTTTTTTGTAATCTACATGCTCTCCTGACGTCTACCAGTTTTCATGTGCCAGACCTCATTTGCGAATTTCTAGTATTCCTGTTCTCCTTGAGATCTCTTGGTGTGCAAGGTAATATCCCTGAGCATGATATCTTCTACATGATCGACTCAAGCAATTAGTGGAATAGGAGATTTTTGGATTTTCCCAATCGCTTGAATTGCTCGTGCCTAGTTAAAAGGCTTGAATTCTATTTTTTTCACATGGTATTGAGATGATCAATTCAAGCAATTAGGGGAGTTGAAGACTTTCCAATTGATGTATTCACTTGAATCGGTCGTGTCTAGGCATGAAAAGAAATCAAAGACCTCAATTTCCTTGATGTGATCGATTCAAGCGATTAGGGGAATCCAAGATTTTTGGATTCCCTTATCACTTGAATCTGTCATTTCCTTTAAACACATTTTTTGACAATTTCTTGTATTTTTTTCATAAAAGAGTTTATCCTAAAAATCTCATGAAATTCACATGAATGTGGCTGAAACATTGAGTTATGCTACACAATCGATCCAGGCGAACATGACAATCCAAATTCTTTTGATGAACCTAATTCATTGAATGGGTGATCTATTGAATTCTCAATTTTTTTGTGTTTTCTTAATTCCATGTGTTTGATCTTCTTCAATTCTCCTTTTCATAGATCATGGGTAGGGTATAGAAGACAACTAGGAAGTTGCACCCTGAGGAGCAACAACATGGGGGACCTGTTCCAGAGGGGCAAGCACCTGCTCCAAAGGGGCAAGGACCTACTCGAGAGACCACAAATAGCATAGATAAGGTTGATCCATAGAAAGCATGTGCTAAAAGGAGAGTAAAATATCATGTCAAATCAGTAAGGGAAATCAAAAGAGCTCAGAAGTCTATATGAGTTCTCATCCCAAGACTTCCTTTCATGAGAGTGCTTAGCCAATCTTTGCTCTATGATGAAGACAACTTCATTTGTGAATATTGTCAAATGGCAGACCCAAGCTCTTCTATACTTGCAAGAAACAACAGAAGATTTTGCAATTGATTTTATGAATGATGCTTATCTATGTGCACCACATTGTCATAGGGTGACACTTATGTCCAAGGACTATGTCGTTGTGTCCATGCTAAGATACAATTTTGAGAAAGCCATTGTCCCTCTTGACAAGCATGATCAAACACTAATTGATATTCTTAATAGACCTCCA